>JALPQI010001815.1:0-128331 GCA_025490895.1 Thaumatotibia leucotreta | reverse complement strand
GTCATCATAGGGGACACATTACTGTGATCGCCAATCTGCTTCCCATCGTGGCGGTTATGGGCATTTATCTCCTAATGCGTCTATGGATACGCATAGTTAATAGGAGAGGCCTACGTCCAGCAGTGGACTATCATAGCCTAATGATGTAAAGTAAAACTTGAACCCACTTAACTAAATATTCAGACCAAACTTGACTCGGTAATAATGACTTTAACCAGAGATTATGGAGTTTTTAGTTTTGGGTACTTTGTGCTTTAACATATCGGTTTGTTTGTAGTGCATATAAAAAGGCTAATATTTTATTTCTACAATTTCACTTGTATTGAAAAGAATAAACTTTTATAGCGCTTACATTTTATAGCTGGTAGAAAAATACTGAATAAACTTTAATTTAATTGAACTGATTTACAAAGGGCGCTTGATCTTTGATGTTGTCTAATTTGAAGCGAAGTCGAGTCTTGATTTAATAAAATATTATTTCTGATTCATACACAAGAGCTTTATTAAATGTTTCTATCAAATTAAGTCATATTCTGGTTCGAGCGGTAGGTACGGAGTAGAGATAGCAACGTAAATTGTGTTTTCGTGTACTGGCTGAAGTAAGTCAGACGGTTTTATAGCAGTTCAGTGCACAAAGCGGTTTATTGAGGCATGTGTACATTTGCCGATAGTGGTTTATTTATTTCATGAATATTTTGATTTTGAACATAACGTTTTTTTAATAACTTCGGAATTTCGGTCGGACACTGAGAATGGGCCGACAATGCTTTTGGCCGGTAATTTATAATATAAATTCACTCACTTGCACTCTGGCGCAATTGTAAGTATAAATATTGCAGTGTTTGGCCAAGAGTACAAGAAATAATAGAATCACAAATAGTTTCGGGTTTGTTCTAAGCTTTGAGCTCGTTTTTCTAAACTTAAAACAATAAGACAGTAGATTTTTAAGCAACTCCTCTATCAAAATTTTCGAATTCGCATTTTTTTTTCTCTTTTTTATTAAAATTGAGACTATTTTAGAGTTCATGTATATTTTACCCATCTATGTAGAGTGGTATCAATAACTACGAGGGCTGTTCCGAAAGTTTTTAGTTGCTCAGGTTCTATTCATGCGATTTCAATAAAACTTACACCATTTTGAGGGATATTTCAATGACGCTTTAGGCGGTGTAAATTTGTTTTAGTAAAGATTTTAGATATTTTTATTATTTTGTTTTACTAAGACGTGTCGAGCCTTACTCCAATGACCGTGATACCGATTTTTAAGACACTTTTTTAATGAGATGCTATGAACATCATTCGCTTATAAAACTATTTTATTTTATAGGTACTAGTAATTGAAGATATTTCCGTTATTTTTAAGTACAAATTACGTGATATCCTTTACTTTAATCATAAGTGAGTAGGCATCTAAAAAAATCGTAAACTCTAAAACTGGAATTTCGAATATTGTAAAAATCATCATTCAATCAATAATCATTTTTGTTCAATTATAATTTAAAAAACGCAAAATGAACTAAATTATTTATCCCGGGTATATTTTAGTACAGCTTTCAAAGATTTTTATACGAAATATGCTTCAATGTGTCAAAAATTGCCAATTTCTCCATACAATGTTAAATTTCATACAAAACAGCTTTTTGCAAAAAAAATATAATAAAAAAACTAGTCCCATTACATGCATAAATTTATTAACCATAATAAGTATTGAAATATCCCTCACAATGATATAAATTTAATTTAAATCGCATGAATAGAACAGGAGCAACTAAAAACTTTCGGAACAGCCCTCGTATAGTAATATCCATAAAAAGATGTTACCTTTTATCAAGAATTCAAACATGTTGAAGGCATACTTACTACTAGATCTTACTTTTAAATAAGTTTTGTCATACTCGCTATGATCACGTGGTGTAGAGATACATATTACCTCGAGGTAACAATTTTGTATCACCCAATTGAAAAATTGTGACTCAGGGGATTACTGTATAATCTAGGTGGTCACAGGTAATTTTTATGAGTTCAGTTGTGGGATCCACCCGGTATATTTTAATTAATTATGTATTTACTATAAGTTAATAACAACCTATGAATAAAACTTATGGGACAAATTAATGTAAACTGGCCGTGTGGGCCCGGCATAGAATAGGCTCACCCCATTTCCTTCCGTGGGTGTCGTAAGAGGCGACTAAGGTCAACATGCTGGCGGTGGGCAGCAGCGCCGTCAATTATCAGCACATCACCAACCTACTGCGATCGCCAACCCGCCTGCCCAGCGTGGCGATTATGGGCAAACCCCCCCAAAATGAAAGCACAACAAAAGCCACGGCCCCCAGTTCCCGGTAGCTCCGCTATTCCTGGTAATGGTGGCGACCACGGTAACGGCGGGGCAGGGGGTGCGAAGAATCTCCGGGTTACGGACGGCCACCACAACCGACTGATCCTGGCGACGTTTAACGGACGCACGCTTCGGCTTGACTCGCACCTGGCGCAACTTGAGGTGGAACTTGGGAAGATTAGGTGGCACATACTAGGGTTATGTGAAGTCCGAAGAGAGGGGGAGGACACCATAACACTCGAATCAGGCCACCTGCCCGGTAAGCACATCATTGAGCGCGAGATAGCTCGCGCTGCGACAAACCCATGTCGCGGCTGTCAAATTTATATTTCTAGCCGTCATTTTCTCGATTTTGGTAGCACAAGTTAACAGCTCGAGAAATTAGTTCCATGCGAAAGAGCCATCCCGCGGGCGACATAACAAGTGTTGCCATTTATGTGTGGGACTAACTTTTCTTTCCTAGCAACACTGAATCGGTATAAATAATGTTGAATGATGAGTGAACAGCAAGCTTTAAAAATGAAACATCTCTAGTCACGATAACTTTGTCTCGTTCACGTAGTATAAAGATTAAAGAGATAGGACATTTTAATATGAAAATGTCAAAGTGTCATAATAATAATCTATCACATCACATGACATTTGTAGATTGTGTTTGGTGGCGATAATTTAAATGGCTCATGAACGTAAAATTTAAGTTAATTATAGCCTTTTATACTCTTTATACGTTATTTAGGTACTGTGGATGTTAATAGTTACGATTATTTACATTTAAACCGTATATTTTTTGAAATTCATGTTCATAGTTTTTTAATAAAAAATTATGTTATGAATTATATTTCAGTCATCGGAGCCCAATAATAATACAAAGCAAGATGTCGTTGAACTAAACCCATAGTTTCCAGAGGGAGAATGTGGATCCGGAAAAGATGAAGTACCTATATAGGGTCAAACTCCAAAAAATAAATATATCGGGTCTTCGAATTACCAGCAGGTATTTCGATGAAAGCTTGTACAAATCATTGTCCGCCGCCTTAATCCATCCTCCAGGTCCAAAAACAATATACCTATGACCTAAAAGTAGTTGATATATCCGATATCCTGCATATACCAACTTAATTATTCAGGTCAAGTATGTTCAAGAAAAGTAACACCTTAAGTTACATACATCGCGTCTGATAGTATTATGTATAGTAAAAATCATACTACGATTATTTATTTGATCTACAGGTTATTTTTGCGGAGCTGTCAATAAAGCATGGTATTTATCAATTATTCATACTGTTTAAAGATATGGCGCAAACTGAAGAAAAAGGTTCGCAATCAGCAAATCGGATTCCACAACAGCTATGAAGGCGGCTGCTGGGTCGCGCTCTGCAGCTCGTCGTGAACAACAAGAGTACGCTTGGCTCCCGAGCTCGTGGCGCAGCCTGCGTTTGGTTGGGTGGTTTTAAAGCGTATCGTTGAAGTTAGAGCCCATGGGTGTATGATATTTTTTCACTATATTTACGAGGTTTCATGTTGTTACAATTTATGTTAGTAAATCTCATTTCACATAGTGGAAGAAATATAACGCCGTGGACGCGAACTTCCGCGGCAAAGTATAAAAGTGCCCATTCAATTCAGACGATCGTCTACAATAGAACAGAAATTACAGGCGTTTATTACCTAATTAAATTATTAATATATTTGTGATTGTAGGTAAACTTGTTTGGCTCAACTGTTCTTTACGATACAAATATTTGTTACATTGAGTATTTAATACATGTTATTATAATAAATACATTTTTTGTAATAAATACATACTGGATTATTTATTATATATATTTTAATTTGTTTAAAATTCTAGTTATTAGCCGTGTGGAGACGGTAGTAAGATTACATTTATCACCACCCCAACTCTTCCCGTTGGTGTCGTAAGAGTCGGTTAAAGGATTGAAGTGTCATTGACTATTTATTTATGAATGGGTAGTAGTGTAAGTAGTGTGTCCACTATGATGGGCAGCAGCATCATCATAATGGACACACTACTCCCGATTATAGGTATATCATCATCATCATATCAGCCGAAAGACGTCCCCTGCTGAACATAGGCCTCCCCCAAAGAGGTATGAAAGAGGCCTATGGGTATATATTAACCTCCTAATGCGTCCATGCGCATAGGCTAAGGAAAGGACATTGCCCATGCAGCCGTGAGCTAATAGAGGCTGATCTACCTTTTCCTATATAGATTATGTGTACAAATGCCGCTTTTCTTAATTATATTGTACTACACAGAACATCGCTATCACAATTAATACTATTATGCATCTTGCCCTTAGATACTTCTATTCAATAGCTATTAGCATTGGTGGTACGTTAATACTTCTTCTTTACAACCGCTACTTTTGAAAATATTACTAGCATATGATTCTCTATTGAACCTCCATGGGTCTTCCTTCAGGCCTTACGGTATCGACTGTAGGGTCGGTAATGAAACGAAGTTTGTTAATATTAAAACATTAAATAATGCCTTAGAACGCATGTACTAAAACAAATTATTCATAACTACCAATACATAGCTCATAGCTACAATAATAATTCGACTGAAAGCCTAAATTTGCAATCCGTAACGAACATTATGTGTTTCTCGACTTTCTCGCCACCTTTACACCTCGAAGACAATTTGTCGCATTTTGACATTAAAACGCAATGTATTTTATCCCTCAAGGTACACTTGTGCTACGAATTTTGAGGATATCTCGCGTGGGACTTTCAAGCGAAATAATTATGTCGCTTTGATAGATCATCGCGAGTCAGCGTTATCTCGCGCGCATGTTGTGCTACCAATTCGTGACATAGCTCGAGAAAACTCTATGTCGCAGTTTTTGTCGTCCCGCGCCCATGATGTGCTTGCCGGGCTAATGTACTTCCGTGAGGGAGACCAAAAATCCCAAGGTGGCGTTGGGTTTCTGGTTCACAAGTCCCTCTCTGACAACGTTGTGGAAATATCCAGTGTGTCGAACAGGGTAGCGTACCTCATCATCAAGCTCACCGAGAGGTATAGCCTCAAGGTGGTGCAAGTGTACGCACCGACCTCGGCACAATCGGATGATGAGGTGGAGGAAATGTTCGATGACATATCGAGGGCCCTCCATTCCACTACTAAGACCCATTTTAACGTTGTCATGGGGGATTTTAACGCTAAAGTGGGAGTACAAAATTTCAGCGAATCGGTAGTAGGATCCCATGGTTATGGATGCAGAAATCATAGGGGACAAATGCTCTTCAACTTCCTCGAACGCGAGGGGCTCTTTTTGATGAACTCATTCTTCAAGAAGCAGCCCCAAAGGAAGTGGACGTGGCAAAGCCCGGACACTATGACGAAAAATGAGATCGACTTCATCATGACGGACAAACGGCACATATTCAGAGATGTCTCCGTGATCAACAGGTTCAATACCGGTAGCGATCACCGACTCGTCCGAGGCTCTCTGAATATCAATTTCCATGCTGAACGCGTCCGCTTGATGAAGGCCAGACTCCGACCAAATCTGCTCCAAACTATGATTGGATCTAAAACGTTCCAGTCAAACCTGGAAAACCGATTCGCTGCCATGGAAACCACAGCGGACGTGAACCAGAAACTTCAAGATGTGGTTCGCATCCTCAGGGAGGGGAAGGTACGAGATTTTGTGAAAGGCAGCGCAAGGGTAGGAAGTCAAAGCTTTCGGAGGAGACTTTAGGGCTAATGAAGGAACGACGTGAAAATCCACCCGTCTCTTCGTCAGGGAAACGGACTCTAAACCGAGAGATCAGTAAGCACGTACGACACGATCTCCGGTGCTCCAATACTCTTTCGATTAAAAGAGCGATCGAGCAGAACCGGGGGTCAAAGGTGTTTGTACAATCTCTCGGAAGGAGCCACCTGACGAGGCTGACCACAGCTCGTGGAGAAGTCGTTACTTCGAAGCCGGCAGTCCTTTCCGAAGTGGAACACTTCTATGGCCAATTATACGCTTCGCATGCATCTCGACCTGATCCCGAAAATGAGGATCCTAGAGCCACTTTGATACGCCACTACACCGAAGACCTGCCAGAAGTCAGTATCGACGAAATCGAGATCGCTCTTGGGCAGCTTAAAAACGGAAAAGCCCCTGGAGAGGATGGCGTTACAACAGAGTTGTTAAAAGCAGGAGGTAAACCCGTATTGAGGGAGCTCCAAACGCTTTTTAACGCTGTCCTATTCGAAGGGAGAACTCCGGAGGCATGGAGTAAAAGTGTGGTTGTCCTGTTCTTCAAAAAGGGAGACAAAACCCTGATGAAGAACTATAGACCCATTTCTCTTCTAAGCCATGTCTATAAGCTGTTTTCAAGAGTGATCACGAACCGTCTTGCGCGGAGATTCGACGAATTCCAACCTCCGGAACAGGCTGGATTTCGGAGCGGATACGGCACCATAGACCACATCCACACAGTGCGGCAGATTATACAGAAGACTGAAGAGTATAATCAGCCCCTGTGTCTAGCATTTGTGGACTGTGAGAAGGCCTTTGACTCGATTGAGATCTGGTCTGTTCTGGAGTCCTTGCAGCGATGTCAAGTTGATTGGCGATACATTCAAGTGATAAGATGTCTATACGAGGCCGCCACCATGTCCGTCCAAGTACAGAATCAGCAAACAAATCCTATACCATTGCATAGAGGCGTGAGACAAGGGGACGTGATCTCCCCGAAATTGTTCTCAAATGCAATGGAGGATATGTTTAAGACGCTGAGCTGGAAAGGGCGTGGCATCAACATTAATGGCGAGTACATCTCTCACTTGCGATTCGCTGATGATATCGTCATCGTGGCAGAAACGCTGCAGGACCTACAACAGATGCTGAACGACCTGGCTGACTCTTCTATACGCATCGGCCTACGGATGAACTTGGACAAAACCAAGGTTATGTTCAATGAACATGTACTACTGGAACCGATCGCAGTACACGGCACCGTTCTCGAAGTTGTTCAAAGATATGTATACCTCGGCCAAACATTCCAGATGGGTAGAAACAACTTCGAGAATGAGGTGAATAGAAGAATTCAGCTAGGTTGGGCAGCATTTGGGAAGCTACGTCGAATCTTCACATCGTCGATCCCACAGTGTCTGAAGACAAAAGTCTTCAATCAGTGCGTCCTACCCGTCATGACGTACGGAGCCGAAACGTGGACACTGACGGTACGGCTGGTCCACAAGTTCAAGGTCGCTCAGCGAGCTATGGAAAGGGCTATGCTCGGCGTATCTCTGCGGGATCGAATCAGAAATGAGGTTATCCGGCAGAGAACCAAAGTGATCGACATAGCCCACCGTATTAGCAAGCTGAAGTGGCAGTGGGCTGGCCATATTAGCCGTAGAACCGACAACCGTTGGGGTAAACGAGTTCTTGAGTGGAGACCGCGTCTCGGCAAACGTAGTATAGGACGCCCTCAGGCAAGGTGGAGCGACGATTTGCGCGGGATGGCTGGCAGGAGCTGGATGCGAGCAGCCGAAGATCGAGAACGGTGGCGTGAAATTGGGGAGGCCTATGTCCAGCAGTGGACTGCGATAGGCTGATGATGATGATGAAATTAATAATAGGTCAAAACTAAAAATACCTATTAGATACATTCGTGCGGCATAATGCTAATATTTATTTAGTTTTCTCATCATGATCCAAATCTATTTTAAGTAGTTTTCAAAAACTTGGCGGCCATCTAAACTATAACAATAATAATCGTTGACAAAAGTTGGCGGAAATAACGGATAATACGCTTTTCATGTCTCGGTTCCATTTCCTCGGTCAGCTTATTATCGTAAGCTGACTTGTTTCAGAACTGACTACTAATAACTAACAATTTCCATTTGTATGAGAAGGCATAGAAACCTATTTGTGTTAACTCAGGCCGTTGTTAACAGAAAAGGTCATAGCTAACCACTTGCAAATGTGATATTGCGACATTTTACACAGGTAATACAGGTATCTTTGCCTGTTTTCGATTACAGTGAGTCTAATACGCATTTCGTATAATAATGGCCTTACATATAAACAAATAAATATCTTGGGACATCTTACACAAATCGACTTAGTCCCATGGTAAGCTCATTAAGGCTTGTGATGTGGGTACCAAGCGACGATAGATATAATAGATAGATACATATAGATACTTAAATACATAGACAGCCATGACCAAGGAACAAATATTCGTGATAAATAAATACACAAATAATGCCCTCGCCGGGATTCGAACCCGGAACCTCCAGCTTCGTAGGCAGGGTCACTATCAACTAGGCTACGGAGGCTGACAAATTAAACATAATTAAACTGGAAAGTTCATTAAATTATGATTAATAATACAGTCTAGGACTAGGAACTGAAACAATGTCGTTGAAAAAGCTTTACTTCAGTTTTTCGTTCTTTGCCTGGGAAATAGTTTTCCTTTGTAAACTTTCCTTGAATTTTTTCAACGGCAGTGTTACTAAAACGGTTGAGTAGTTTAATAATATTTAAAGTCAAGTGTAATTATATGCTATACTTACATAGCACCTACGTAAAGTGTATTTCTATCTTCATTCATATACATGGTGCGGTAAAAAAGGCTGCCACACGAAAATTCTCGTATATGATCTGTGAACAAAAGAAAATGCATATGTAGTGTGTTATAATTATGCTCATAATACAAATATAGTATCATTATCATTATGGAAAATGTTAAAATTGCGTGTTTGGAACTATACTTATACTTATGTAAACTATGCAAAAACTACAAAAATAAGGAAGGATTTGTTTGATACTTAAATATCAAAAAAAATGTACCTCTCTAAATACCAAGAAATCTTAAGATAATAAAGTGGTTGGCCATTCTGGCGGTCTGGTTGACCGAACCAAGTTTGATTCTCCTTGTTGCAGGCGGTATATTGAATTATGTTTTTCGATAATATTTAATACCTACTTAATTGGTAACTTGTAAACGATTTGCATAGCTTTGTATACTATTTTCATTATTTTACAACGACTTAGGTACTCCCTTTCTTATTAAAACGCTCCAATACAAAACTAATTCTCGTTTTACTTCTTACGATCATTATCATTTTTATTTATTGCTTGTCTTCCTATTTATACCTTATCTCAGGACCATGGGGTCCCGGACTTTTGGGAGGCAAACGTGGGGCCAGAGCGGACAGCGCAGAGGCCTTTTAAGACTAATAATCTAAAAACAAGGGATTCACGTGGCGGATATCATCCCCGAGCGCACAATATTATGATACATCCGGAGATGGTCCCCGCCTATTATGATTTTATTTTGATACATGATAGGTATCCAATAATATTATTATTAAAATAACTACAAATCCACAGAAAGAAAATGTCTAGTCAATTCAAAATTCAGGAGGAAAAACAACCTAACTTCTAACAGGATAAGCTACAACTTTGCCCTGAATTTTATTAGGACTAAACATGTTCTTTCCGTGGACCCTTCAAATATAAGCATGAGCAGGTACAAATACAAAATGATCCGTTCCCATAAGTGTATAACAATGGTCGTCTAACTGTCTACGTCTGGAAACGTGGGTAAGGATTCCCTAACCACCTATGAATTAAATACATGAGGGGTACCTTGTACAAATGTACAGTCAGCATCAAAAGTATATCAACATAATATATATAGGGCGGTCAAAAGCGCTTATTCTCTTGCAATACAAACTTCTGACTTTTTAACTTGCGCACTGACAGTACCTATTGTCATGGCTAATGCGGAAACGGTTTCATAATAATTTGCGTGACATTGTGGGGTTGCAATTTGAAAGAGTGGACTAATTACAACAGTGGGTAGAATAACCATGATTATTGGCAGGTGGTCCGGGCGGCACGCGAGCTGTCGTGACGACGCCGGCGATCGGAACATTCTTCCACCGCAATAGGTATGGAGTTAATATGTGCCGACGTTTTGTGAACTCATTTCATGTCTTCCTACATTATACTGGTGCTGCAGAAGTAAACAGATCATTCATGTGTACGTATTTATTAGATCCTGCCTTTGCCGCAGGAGCATCTTTTATGTTTGTTCCCATGTTTGGATACCGTACCTATTAACTTAATACGCATGGAAAATGTAGGACAAACGCATGGTAACTTAATGCGCATGGAAAATGTAGGTGCTTAACCATAAATACAAGATTTTTCGATTCTTTAATAATAACCTTACAAACGCAGTATGTAATTTACTTGTATTATATGACTGAATATTTAATTAAATCCAGTGATTGATGCGAGTTGATCTATACTTGAGTAAATCTACAACCAATCTCTTTTATAGTTTTTGACATGTGCACGCATCAATCTTCAAAACTTTTTTGAAAGACATCATCGAAAACTTTTTGATTGATGATTTTTTGTTGTAGATAAATATTTTCTTATTACCTACTCATAGTACCTATTAATTGACTGGATTGATTTATACAAATGTTCTTCCAATAAAAGTAAAGCAATTATCTAGTACCTAAGTAGTAACGACTCGATCAAGTTAGGATCCATAATTTGTACCTATGCACGCTGAGTCCACATTTTAAGCTAAGCTCCCATGAACGTAGGTTAGTAAATTATCATAATATAAAAATAACATTATATAAGTAAGTAAATATGTAAACCTTACTTGCATGCCCCTGCAAATCAAAATACTCCCCGATACAATTAAGTAGTAATTCCGCAAATGGAAAAATTCCAAGCGTCAGTTGCATGCATGCGGGGCAAGTATGAAGACTATGAAGTAGTTGTGTTACCCCGGCGTTGCCCGCAATCGGCGGTCTAATACCGCAGCGATTACAGCGCTAATGAACTCATTGTTTGGATATCTAACGAACTGTGTGCAGCGATTTGTCCTACAACATACTTGTTCCACACGTGTCTCTAATTAATAACCAGCCATATTTAAATTAGCATTGTTTGAAGTATAAAATTAGTTCATCAGCGATGCCAAATAGCGCAGTAAATTTATACTAAATAGGCAATACGGGTAAGTGTGGTTAAAATGTAAATCCATAATAACGAGGCGAAGTATCGCGCGAGGCACCGACGGCCGCATTATGCAGATACCATCGCCGGTTAAACACCGCAACAAGTAAACTGCCGAAGCCCACTGTTTGCGGAAAAACAGGCGCGGTGCTTGCTTTAAAATTATTTAAATATCACTGTCAGGCTATTTCATTTCGAATATAATTTTGATTGTGGACTAGTCATTTGAACACGAACAATTAGGAATTAATTTGATCTCAATTAGACTAGGTATCTAATAAAGCTTTTTACCTACGGTGTTATCATTTTAGACTTATAACTAGCGTGAGACTCAAACATATTTAAATTATCAAACGGGTTACTCATTAAATCCAGCGCCCAGCACCCGCTCTAGCAGAGCGCAAGCCCGCAGTACACGTCGGGCTTTGATCGCGGGTACTCTATGATGAGGATCCTCTAAATGAATCGAAACACGTCGAGCAATTATCGACTAAAATTACATGAGTAACCCGTTTGATAAATATTTAAAGGTTTATCATTCCGGCTAAAAAGGAATGTAGGATAGCAAAACATGCTAAAACCGTAAACAACAACACGTTTAAATAGTTAAATATCAGGTAGCGTAGATGAGTAGAACGCGACGCGAGTTACTTTAGCGTGGCCTTTAATTTGGGATAGATTAAACGAAACAGAATTCCGGAAAAAGGTTTTACCACAAACGCTTCGCAACAGTTTCGTGATAGAGTTTTCCGGGAGCTGCTTCTTTTCTGCTAAGTAGGAGTAAATACGCATACAAAATGTATTCGTTATACCTACGTATTGACGAAAATCTGCTATTTATTGTGATATTCGAATCAACAGCACATTAAGGTGCATTTAGACCAAACGAGTATTCGCTCATTCTATGCCCCACTCTACGAAATTCGTTCGTTACACAAAACGTGTTTCGTCGAAATTCGCTGATTTCGTAGAGTGGGGGATAGAAGGAGCGAATGCTGGTTTGGTCTAAATCCACCTTTATACACTTGCGGTCAAATAATACGAGGTAGATGGATTAAAAAAAAAATATTGAAAACATACTGATTTCAAACATTTATAATCCAATTGTTTTGAATATCAGATGTTGGAATTTCCCAATTTTTTTCATTAAATCTAAAAATCATGTAGCTTTATCTTTAGATAGCTCCGTAGATATACATAAAAAAGCAATTAAATAGCAACTAAAGAAACCTCCCGTGACAACCAGAGTCTTTCGTAGTTGATTTTTTCTATGGCAAGCACATCTGTTACGACATTGTGGGATTAAAGAAACCTTGTTATGCGAGGACTAGTTCCTGGTCTGATTTTCAATACCTACATATAAATTTTGGCGTGCCAATTTTGTAAAATATGTAATTATTAAAAAAATATGTATGAAAATTAAGAGTGGTTCACTTATTCCTTCTTCTTCAAGTGCCATCTCCATCCAGGATGTCGACGAACATACGTCCATATGTCCCTCTATATTCCGTCATGCGAATTAAACTATGCAAGCTCTCTACTTCAAAGTTCAAACCAGTCTCTTATATTCCTAGTCCATGAAGTACGTCTTCTACCACGCCCACGCTTCCCCTCGATTTTTCCTTCAATTATTAATTGCAGTAGGTTATATTTTTTGTTTCTATATATTTGTCCAAAGTATGCTGTTTTTCTTTTCTTTATTGTTGATACTACTTCTAGATTTTTGCGCATGATTTCTAAAACTCTGGCATTAGATCTATCCGTCCATTTTATTTTGAGCAACCTTTGATAAATCCACATTTCTTATTCCTTAGACAACTCATTTTCCAACTCAAAAACCGGCCCTTTTTAATATCATTTTGATTCTAAAATAGTGAACAAAAGTTACCTCTTCAATCAAAAATCGTGAAACAGCTCCAAGATCGAGGTACAGTATTAAACAACTACGAAGCAAAAATAGAAAAATACTCCGCTTAAGTAGTTAGAATTGAAAAAATCTTCCGTTATACTTATGCTGAAATGCTAGTAGGATTCTTTTTAGTTACTCCAATATAGTATCAAGATGAGCAAACTCGTAAAAAACTATACCGGAATCATAATGTCTACAATCGAATGTAAGCACACACGTTGTTCTTTGTGTTCTACCAGATAAAATGAAAAAAATGTAAGTAGGTAGCCAAAACCCATAATTCCCATTGTCGTAAAGGAATTGAATCACTTGAATGGCTAGTTAACAATAGTAAAGCGAGCAGCAGTCGAGGCTGTCTGTTGAATTGGAATAGGTAGGTGAGCATTCCAAAGAGACGAGCGGAGCGCTGGCCAACGTTTTACTTGGTGCACGAGCGGCAGCTGTTTTAAAACGCGCGGTTTCTTTCGTTTTATTGCTACGCAACTGTACCCTTACTAAGGTTTCCGTGCCCAAGTAGAAAAAAATGGAACATGAAAAATGGAAAATGTTTTATCTGACACATATCGTGAAACACGTTGGTAAGGTATAAAAATCAGTTTTTTTTCAATGAGGGGACACTAAGAACTAGGTGACTGTAATAACGAAGCTCGCAGCCTGGCCTGACGGTGACAAATTGATTACTGATTACTTAAAATCCAAATTTAATTTGGATTTTAAGTAATCAGGTACAGGAGGGTCATATAAAATGATGATGAGAGATTTTAAATTATAGTGTTACTTAGACGGTGTATTTTATTATATAACATCATCATCATCAGCCTATGAGAGTCCACTGCTGGACGTAGGCCTCTCCTAATAACTATGCGTATAGACGCATTAGGAGGTAAATGCCCGTAATCGCCACGCTGGGCAAGCGGATTGGCGATCGCAGTAATGTGTCCACTATGATGACGCTGCTGCCCGTCATCAATCTTTTATCAAATAATGGTCAGTGACACTTCAATCCCTTAGTCGACTCTTACGACACCCGCAGGAGGAGTTGGGGTGGTGACCAATGTATTCTTACTGCCGTCACCACACGGCAATTATTATATTATTATATATATATATATTTAATTGTTTAAGCTGTGTTACTCTTTTGCATACCTCCGGGCAGAACGAGAAACCTTAATTTAACGTCTGATTTTAGCCCGGCATAGAAAATAAAATATATAATCACTTTATGCAGTCGACAGCTACTACTACCACAGCAAACTTATAGTAAGGGACCGGTCTGCCGGTGCCTTTTCGGTGTAGTCGACACCGTCCTTCTAATACTTCCTCCGTATCTCCGTGTTCGGTAAATATATGAGCATGTTTTTTTTGCTAGCCGTATTATGAGTGTGAATGGGCTTACAGTAGAAGATGCCCATGATCGCGCAAAGTGGAGTACATTTCCTCCACTGGTACGCAGGAAAGCCGACCCTGGCAAAGAGCGGGATAACGCTAGGTAGAAGAAGAAGAACTGTAGCCGTACCATAAGCTTTAAAGTAAAGGATACGTTAGGATTTTCTCGGTACGTTTCCACTGACATATTGGAGCGAGCGCTGCGAGCGCGATCGCCTGCTATATGTATCGAGTAAAACCTAACGTTACTGACACTTGCAAAGTTATGGTACGGCTACTGTATGCGTAATAGTAATACTCGTAGTGTCCAATCCATAAGAATTAAGTCTGTTACCATGACCTGGGCTTTTATAAAAAAGGGTAATAATATTTACTATACTTTGAAGAGCTCAAGTCTCTGACTGAGAGAGCCCCGGATTATTTTATGAACTCTAGTTTAAATTTTAATTTAATCTAATTGTACAACTGTATGTATATATCTTGCAATGACACACATTAGAAATCGCTTTCAAGTATAAACAGTTCGCAAACCTTTAGATTAACTGTACAATTTTTTATTTTATTTCAAATGTCAATAAAGCGTGTGTGTACTACTGCCCTAGACAATAATTTAATTTAAGTACTTTCGTCTCTAGACTAAAATATGAAGTATAATACGAAGGAATACATTATTAATTTAATTTCATTTTACCAACGCAACGTAGAAACCTCTTTTAATTAATGTGAACTACAAAGCTCAAAGTTAAATAATATTATTTTTCCAGAAAAGCCTTTAACTGAAGTTAGTTAATCCACTCTAGGTCTTATACTATCTTCTTTAACAGAAATAAAGTAAGCAGAACTGTTTAAATATTTTCTATCTGCATATTTACAAAGAGCTCACTTCGCCCAAGATGTCGGCGACGTGGCCCACTCTTTTCCCGCTCCAAAAAAAAATACGACTTTTAATTCGGTAAACGTGTTACTCCGTCCTCTAACATTTTTTGAACGTAAACAACAAGTTAAATATTTATTCAGTCATAAAATACGTACTTAATTTGAAAGTACACTTCGTATACGGTCAACTTATTCTAACTTTTGTATATCTTTAATGAACTATATAGAATGCGGCAGATTCAGAAGCAGATTATTAATACATTATTAGTTATGTACCTACAAAATTTTCAATATTCTACCTATACACAGAGAACACACTAAAGTTTAGAGAGATGGCCTAAATCAAAAGTTCGAGAACCTCATCTATTCTATTCAGTTGTCCCAGCTATCTTCATCTGTGTGAAGCAATAAGGAATCGGTGGTCAGTGATGTAGATTAATTGTTTACTTTCTGAACCTCCTATCCCCTATTTAAAGTTATACTAAATTATAAACAGTATTATTCATGGCACAAGGTCACATTTATTATAAAACATTTGGCCAAAAGGACCGCTTAAGAGAGAAGTTATTGGAAATCCTTATTCTATTTTCTAGTGGAGCCGAGATAGGGATGGTACGTAAATCTGTCCGCGCCGTCCGCGGCCGTGGTACCGATAGGTATCGGCAACGAAATCGCTGCCCGAATACACTTCCTTTCTTTTTATCCACTCGTCTTTGGACATTGATATATCGTTTGAGTGTATCTTAAAATTTCTTGTTTTAGGAAATTTTGGTAAGTGTAAGAATACCCGAAGCACTTTTAACACATAACGCCAAGTAACGTAACAATAGTAGTCTAGACGGTATCTCATCCACGTCGTTCTTTTAAAATACTTTCCACATTTCTTCGTTTCAAATATGCGTATCGTCGCTTAAGTAGGTACATATAATATAATAGGATTTAGATGCCTACTGAATAAAAACAAGTAGAAAAGTTTGGGTACGTTAAAGAAACCGAGAAATTTAAATATACTTAATGTATTAAATTATGGAGGTAAAATGCGCGTACGTGCCGCAGCCGGCTCACAGACGTTCACTGCGCGGGCTAATATAGGCGACGAAATTAGGTGGTATGACGATTTTGCGGTGTTGGTGACTGCTTGCTTAATACTATTGTAGGTTACACTGCCGGCATGTGCAAATTACCATGTCTGAAATAGTTGGACTACTTGCCTTTATTAGAAGCTTCCGCATCATACTCGCATTGCGAATTTCTATTTGGATGCCATGCGTGTAGAATGTAGATGCATACCCACTACAGCAAAAATCGAGACTTCATGAGCTCTATGCGAGGCAACTAGCGCCGCGCACTTTATCTATTAAGGAAATGTCTGTGCCTTTCAACTAATAGAATTTTTAATCAAGTTGCTTGCGGCGGCGCCACGGCACGAGTGCGCCAGATTAATGTAATTGGACGACGCAGTCACAAAGGCAAATTGTAATCCCCCTCTTTCATTATATGTAGATATGTCCGTAACATGGCACACAGACACGTTTCTACTTCAACCTCGGCGTTGTGACATTCTATTTATGCCCTGCAAAATTGTTTTCGGTAACAAACGCCTGACAAAGCTTTATTTGCATAACGTCATCTCCACTGCGGTCGCCGAGCGGCCGTCCGGTGAGACGTCGCGTGCCGGGTGACGCGGCGGTGACGATTGCGAACTCCCCTTTACTAGTAATCGGCCGATTGCGGCACAGTCGTTAGGAAGCTCCAAGTGTCGGGACAATTAAGTTGAAGCGGCGATTGTGAGCGGTGCCAAAGCGGATGTAGGTCAGTGGAGTGGACCTGCCTCTGCGGTGCCGGGTTCGGTGCCCATTGTGCCGCGGCCTCTGCCTCCTGCCGACTTGGCACCGGCCGTCACCGCACGCGCCCATTCCTAATCATTGTAATCCCTAATTTTATTGGACTTTCGACAACTTTAAACACAGGTCTCACTTACCTACAGGAAATAATCCTAAACTAAAAGTGCTACGTCTATAACTGTTGTTATACCTTCCATAGACAACATTGATAAAGTATACTTTTAATATTACAGTCTCTCATTTATTTTATATGATACATTAATGTATTGGAGTAGAAAAAATATCTTCGAGTCATTGTTAGTAAAATTGACTTAGTCGTAGGAAGGAATGACATTCAAAATAATAAATATAACAAATGAAAATCGTTGTTTTTTATGAAATACAATTATAAGCATTTCAACTCGATAAACATTAATCTTTTTTATTTGATCAACAGTCAACGTTCGTTAAAGTCACTTTAAGCACTTGAATCATTGAGTTCAACGACAATAAAAAAATATGAGATATGTACGTTTGTGGAGATAGTTAAAATACGTATAGTGACAGCTAATAACCATGGCCTTAATGGCTCCGTAGATACTTCTGACTGCGTATGTACATTGTAGAGTTTGTCTAGAAAGTGGTTCTTTATTTGTATAATTCAAAGAGTAAGTACCCATCTAATTATAAGCCATACAGTCGACGGCTTAAATAAGTATACAAATTTTTACCAATGTCTGAAGCGTAAGGTATAAAATTGTAGACATTATATATTTATGCACTTGATTGTACGTAATTGTCTAAGAGTCATTAATATAAGCACTTATAATATGCTTATTATACTTCAACGGTTAGATTTACACTTTATTTTAACTAAGGCTGTTTGTAGGTATAACATACATATATACATAGGTAAGGTAGGTACTTGTGTTTACAACTAGCTGTTGCTCGTGAGTTTGCCTGCTTAATGTTCTATGTATTAACGGGAAACTATGCCATTTTCGGAGATAAAAATGTCCTTTGTTTTCCCGACTAATTAAATATTAAACTCTTATAAGAAAACAATAGCATATTTTTTTCTACAAAAAAAAAATATGGAGCGAGATTTATTCCCAATGAAAAGCTATGCTATTATTTAGATCAACATAATATTTCCTACAATGTGCGTTTCCAAAAAAAATCTCCAGATCATTGCAAGAACCCCTCCTCATTATTGACCCACGTAGTATTATTTAGAACATAAAATCTTATCAGCAGACTCCTTAAAGATGCATTCTCCGGAAGATGTCGCCATCTATCTTAAAGGAATAGGGTAGATAAGGCGGTTTAGTGCACTCTATAGGTTGGTGCACGATTTTCAAAGCTTAAATCTGCCGTTATGTCGGAAGCCACTCCTCCACGGGTTGTTTACCCATATTTGGTGTAAGTGGCTACGGCGAGACCGAGCTTACATTCTGCTCTTATTCAAGTCACGTTTAACTACGAGGATAGTGAATAGATAATTCCAATTTTGCATAGAAAATGGTGGTAACCAGTGATTTTGAGTAGAGCATGGACATCGCTGATAACACCGAAAAACTGGAATATCGAACCGATTTATATATTCATCTATGCCGGTATTTTGATATTTTTTGTTATACGAATCGACTAAAATAACTGCGACATACTCGTAAATAGGTACAATTTGTTCTGCAGATTCGTTCTACTACAAAATCGTTAAATAGAAAGTACGTTTAAATATATAATAAAGTATACATATAACTAACGTGATTCAGGCACAAGTAGATCATTGGCATCGTAAAGGTAACTAAAACTAAAGAGGAAAGAAGACGTGAGACTATTTTAAGGTTAGAGATTTTATTACAAACTGAAATAGATATAAAAAGTCAATAAAGAGACAGAGTTTATTACACATCTTGAAGATAATTAATTTGCCGCGATTACGCAGGGTCCATTGCATGTGCGACAAGGACAACCTAGCAAAATTCCTTTTCGACGGTTTCCTCTTCCAATACTAAACCAATAATACACATACTTAAGATATAGCCACGTTTAGGAAATACTCTATATCGGACTGTTCTTTTTATGCCACAGCGACATTGTCTACATGATGTTACATGCCCCGTGCCGACTTTTTCATTTACAGGAGAATTCTCTGTGTTTCCGGTTAAAGGGGCAAGATTAGAGGGTCCCTCATCACTGAGACCTCTTTGAGCTTTCTGGAAACTTTACTCACCAGCAGGAATATTGACAACACTTGAAATGCTATTTGGCTATGGTATTCTGTAAGATACCTGAAGTACCTACCTTCCCTAGCTGAGCTTTAACATTCGCAGTGCCAATATCACCCTTTAAATCTCTATTGTTTATTATAATCGAATAGTACGGTGCAAAGTCTCGAAAATATGGTACGTTTGTAAATGAAAATGATCCGTTGCCTCTTAACACCTTCCCGGACACTCAACGCCTATAGACGTGATTCCATTGTTCTTTCTATTGTGTCTGGAGTAGTGTCCGTGAAGGTGTTAACATAAAAAGGCATTTATTAGTTAACTAATAAAAATTCGGAATACCTACACAGCCTTTGTAAAAACTAACGAAATATTCCGTTTTTCAGTTGAAGACATATGCTTTGCATGATGCGGCATGTAAATAGTAGTTGTTTTATTCTATCTGTCTGCCCGCATATTCTGCAAGCATTATGAACAAAGCATGCAAATAATATACACATATATTAAGAAATATTGCTGCAAATTATACCCTATCGCGTTAAAGTAAAGCTCGAGTAAAGCTCCCCAGTCCATATTTCGGGCATAAAATAGGAAGGCGACCGGCGTGAAATGAGCATGAGGCTTCCTGTCAGCTACTGTAGCGATGCATTCTTCGAATTTTTCCAACAATAGGTACGAGTATATCTGTTAAGAAAATTATTTCGCGATGAATAGGAACACAGATTTTGTTAGCTGTATATTTTTTGTACTTTGTGTATGTTAATTCACCAGAGGGAATTGTTTCAATGAAGGTATGAGTACTTACTTAAAAAATAATAAAATTATTATTAAGGGCAATTGTGATAGCCTATAACATAACATACAACTGCAAAACCGACTTTTCATTTCAGAGCTAAGAATTATTGTTTTTTGATATTGTTGACCTGGAGCCAGATCTACTTTTATACGTAGCCAATAGCCATTAATCAACTTACTCAACTTGGTTTATGGAAAACTTAAGGAATTACTTCGGTATTTATCCGTCTGTGACAACTGTAGTTCTCAGACTCAGGTTAGTATAGGAAGCTGAAATTACTGCCTCAATTTATAGCCAAATTTATTATCTTTTATTCGAAGTTAAGTTAAGAGGAAGAAGAATAGCAAAACGAAAAGAATAGTACAAAAGTAATTACGGAACCTATATACTTTATTGGCCAAATATCCCAAAAAATATTGGACCCGCACAACGTACGTGTACCTATCGTGTCATGCTTGCAAAGGCTCGCTAGGCTAAGATAAATTAAACTAAAGACTAAATGATCTAAAATCTAACTAAATATACCATTACAGTATGCTTTAACGAGTCTCTCAACAAGCTAGTATTAATTTTGCTAAAAGTTCCGTACGTGTGTCTGAAATTATAATAAGAGAGGCATAGGCGAGGACAGAGGCGCGCGCAGCCAACCGTGACGACGATAGCCCGGGAGCGGTGTCACTGCGCCGCTCCGCAAACACCGCCGCATACACCGCTGCACCCGCCAGAACCACCCCCACTGTCCCCACACACCTTACACCAGTGTGCTTACCATAAGCTGCCGCCAACATAATAGCACACACGACACAAGTGCGAAAAACATGAAATTCGAAACGAGTGGCGATGTTTTAAAACACTATATAGGGAGTGTTTTAAATCGACACGAGTTACGATTTTCGTTTTTGTACGTGTCTCCTACGACGTTTTTTAGTGCAGATGGCCCTCCAAAGTTTTGAACCTGACGTAAAATGACACACTTCTCGCACTAGAGCCTAAAAAAGGCACCATCAGTACTAAAAACTCACTTTCATCCCGCTCGTAGAAAGCCGTAGCTGCAACGGTAATAATCCGGCTCGCTCGCGCCAATATTAAGGTGCGTTTAAACCAAAAGAGCATTCGCTGTTCTATCCCCCGCTCTACGAAATCAACCAATCACGTTTTGTGTACCGATCGAATTTCGTAGAGTGGGAGGTTAGAACAGCGAATGCTCTTTTGGTTTGAACGCACCTTTATGCAAGTACGAGCGGGATGGATAGAAAGTAAACGCGCGTTATTCACGCAGCGGCAGCTCATGTAGGGCTACTGGATAGGAAGTACCTAAGTCCACGTTAATAACGCAGTAGGTATCTCATGGTACTACTGAAGTACGCTGAACCTCACACTAGATAGCGAATTCCTTATGGGCTCGATAGGGCGAAATCTTATACATGATACAAAATTATATTTTCCTAATTAGTGCGGAAAAGTCAACTTTGCGCACGCTTCTCATGCGTAAATTTCTCTTTTTAAGGCACTTGTTATGAAAAAAGTTGTTTGATACACGTGTAAAAACTTCTTTTTAACTCGGGTGATTGTCACCCTCGTTTCACTCGGGCTCCAACTTTCACCATCATCGAAAAAAATTTTTTTTGCACTTTTATCGAAATGTACTATTTCTGGATCTACTCATGATTGCGATCAAATTTTACTATGGGACTTATAACGAATTCTGCAGAAAAAAATATAACTACTACAGTCGAGTGCATTAATACCTACGTATACACATTAGAAAAATATCAGTATTGTATATATATTAATTACAACTGGATCGCGGCACTGCGTAATTTTACCCACCGCGAACCGTTACCCCGAATGACTCTACAACTAGTGACAGCTGGTTTCACAATTTTGTATTGGAGATGTCGATTTTGTGGTAACTTTTTCAAAGATCTTTACGGTTCTACATGGTGCCTCGCGAGGAAACCACATAATTTTAACTATGCATTCTAGACATCAAAATAAACAAAAAATATTATGAGACCAAATGTCAAATTCCACAAAAAAAAAATTTTTTTCGATTTTTTTTAGACTTTTTCAATACTTTTTAACATTTCCAATACTTTTTATCATAACAACAATTTGTTAAAACTAATTTTTTAAATGTTTTTTTTAGGGACAGGTTTTTTCGTCAAGTCTATTCTTATCTTTTGATTGTCAGGCAAAAGGTGTGGTAATATTAGAATACATTGTGGCAGCATTGTAATCAAAAAGAAGTTTTATGACGAGTTACGTCGAAAAACTTTTTCCGAAAAAAGGTAATTATCTTTGGAACCAAGCCGAATCCAGGAAATTTTATATAACATTAAATACTCTAAATATGCTCAGGAATTCAGCATTAAAATTATGTGGGTTCCTCGCGAGGCACCGTGTATAGTAAAAGTTAGCTGTAATCATGAGTAGATCCAGAAAATATGATTTTGTATCATGTAAAAGATTTCACCCCGTCGTTATGCCTTAGAAAATATATGCGTAAAATATGGGTAAAACTAAGTAGACGTAGTGGGACTCGGTGAAATATGAAGACGTGCGGCGGAAGTTTGAAAAATCTGCACTTGCACCATGCAGTCACATGAAGTAATTATGATATGCAGATCCGCATTTGCTATTTTCGTTCATTTTACGATACCGCAAAGACGTGACATTATTATTATGGTACGTACTTAAAATAAGTGGTATTTTTTATCGGTACGTAAACGAACTTAATGATTCATATCTTAAATGGGTATTTTGTGCACGCTCTGCTATGCGAAATACCTGCATCATTGCAAATGAATTTCTAATACCTAAATGCTAGTTAGATGAGTTTCATGTCATATCTTATAGGTAATATCGATATGACATAATTTGGGTTCCTAGATTTCACAGATTTAAATTGTATAATTTACTAGGTCAGGCAAGTTTCATAAAATAAGCTTATAGAAATTTTGAACAAACACCAGTGATTTTTCCTACATACATTTGTTATTGTGTATTACTACATAGTAATACGAAATAACAATATTAATATTAAGTTAGCATGACACATCTGCGAACAAAACTAGTTAAGTTTCACACACATTTGCATGCAGGACCGCAGTTTCGAATCTAGCCACAGGCAGTGGACTTTTTCCATTAAGAAATTAAATTTAATATTTATTGACACCTCAAGAAGAATATTTTTTTATTTTAAATAGATATCTACTTCAACAGCGCTTAACAATACGAACTCTAATTTTCTATACCTCATTTACCTAAATTTATATATAAATTACTATCGAATACGCCGAGCAAACCCCAGAGGCACAATTTATTTTAAAGGCCTTCCTGTCTATATGTAAAGACGGCAAACTGAAAAATTCTCCTGAGGATCCGCTTAATAATTTACGACATCGCAAAAACCTTCGAATTTTCCGTTCATTTTATTAAATCGGGTCATTATGTTTTCTAAGATTAAGAGCACAGCTTAATTTTGTTTGTAATTATTTTGGAGTATTGAATTTTGCTTTTGAGCAGTTTGTTATACTTATAAATTATTCCTATAGGTAGATGTTTGAATATTCCATAGGCAATTAGTCCATTAAGTATTATGAGAGCAACAGCGATTAAAGAAAAGCTTTTGGCAAATTACATAGTCCGGCGAACAAACGCAGATTCGCACAAATTACCTACATAAAGACGCATGATGTAGGATGTTCCGCGAATCGTCGAAATACCATCCTCCGCGTAGATGCGCTTCTGAATACAAATTCACATGTACTCCAATTATAGGAAAACGATTTTGTACGAATATTCTTGGCAGACTTGCAAATTTCGTCTCGAATCAGCGAAATATATTTATTTTGTTGGGACTCGGCAATGGTGCCGCGATGAGTTCGTGACTTTCCTTTTCTGGAAGAGGCCAACTGCCCTCTCGAGAGCTCCTTCCTCTCAAATATTGTTTAGCGGCGCGTAACGTTGTCCATGAACAGTCTCATTTAAGCTTCATGACTAACTTGAACGAAATTAGGGTAGGTATCTTCTAGTCCAAATATATTTATTCCTGAGTCGCACAGCTCGTTACTCGAGATGCTCGACGCCTTCCTTCAATGTCGAATATAATTATATGTGTCTAAGAAAATTACGTCTTACTGTAGTATTACAACTTGAACAATATACTAACTATGGGTCACCGGCAATCAAAATAATGGGATTTGTACGAATATTTTCTAGTCAGATGGTCAATCAAGGTTCATTTAGGTAGAACTGGGAATAGCTGCGTTTAACGCAATAATACTGAACCAAAAATACTATTTAATATAATAAGTACGTTCGGGCACCACCGGTGTTAATTTTATATCGGAACACGATCGTTTATTCCAGTGACGTAGCTCACTCAGTCTGTGCTCATACATTATAAACGGCCCTGCGTTTACAAGGTATCTTCTTTCTCATATACTTTTTTGCTGGCTCTCAGTACATCAATAACTTCAATAAGGTACCACAAACTTGCATGTTTATGATTTTTAAACAGAGACTCTGGGAACAATAAAAACATTTTTATTGTTATTTACCATGATTTATGACTGACCATTTTCCGATTTGAATTATCATTATCAACTTGGTACAAGGGGTAATATTTCTAATCTTTTCATAGTATCTGAATATTATCTTGGAAAAATATTAAAAATATCGCAATCGGCAAGTTTATATTTGTTTAAAAAAGCTCCCACTTTCCCATGAAAACACTGGCCGGTATTACATTTACCCTGCCAGATATAAAAGACGTACAGCCCCAAAAATTACAATGAACTTACGACCGTTCCCAGCGAGGGGCCAGTAATGCTCCTGTTAATCCTGGCTATGTATTCCAATCATTTTCCAACTCGAGCGCTCAAATGAACCAGTGTCGCTGTGATCTCTATCACCGTAGTTAAGAACTAAATATCCGGGAGCGTACATAAATTGGTTTCAGTTTGTACTGTTCGGGGGCGAGAAGAACACGGCAAGGGTACATTTTTGCAGCAATGCGCCAGCGCATTAATTACCTGCCGGACGCATCCGCTAAAAGCTACTGGCAATAACTGAGCCACTTGAATAATGCCCCATTGCACGTATCGCGTTACTTTAAATAAGCGTTTATTAACACTTTACTTTACACCAGGTAAATATTTTCTCGTTGACCTAATTTTGAATAGGTATGGGTAGATAAATGTTGTCTCATTCTGTTAGAACTACTATAAGTATATAACTATTTATCTATGAGCGAGAGCCTCAGCGAGTGGTCATAATAGTGACGCGAATGACATTATACAGTCAGGTCCATAAAATATACACCGCGTTTTTTTTCCGTGACACAGATTTCATGGTATGTTAATTGGGGCTACCTGGTAGTTATATCGCTTTTAGTGAAATGCGATAAAAAAATGTTTTTTCGTTTTTTTCATACATATAACATAACAAATGAAAAACCTTAAGAATAACATAAAAGTGAAGTAAAATTAACTATGTTTTTTTCACTTTAAGGTACAATGGTCTACGGTGAAAAAAATTATACATATTTATGAACTCGACCGCTTTATCTTATTGGTGGGGCCCTCACGAATACACTTCGACCAATTGCGATATTTTGTGTAAGGCATCTGTAGGTACCGCACCATAATGTGAGTGAGCGAATTCGATTAGAAAGATCTACTTAATGCATGAATAAAATTATTATTAGTCTTTAATATCCAAGTGTTTATTTTATGGCGAAGGTAAGTACATAGATAGGTATCTACTAGGTAATTCTACTTGTCTACTAAAAGTTGGGAAAACTACTGCTATTGCAACTTTTATACAACGACTCCAAATAAAACATGATTACTACCACTTTATCAACTAATTGCATAAAATAATGTTTGTTTTGTACAAAGTTAGCTACAATACTTACAATGCATGTCACGTGCATGAGACACGTACGACGAGCCAACACTCAAACAAGTTGTAATTTTAATTAAAACGTCACAACTTTTGAATCCATAATACTATATGAGTTTGCTGAAATTTCTGGTACTCAAAATAATTAAAAATGCTTTTGCTGTAATCTGCTTTTCCTCTTGTGATAAATTGCGTAGTAAAAAGCAACGATGTCATGTATTACCCACTATACACATATATTATAAATGTGTTTCATTGATTGATTTATAGTCGGGGGAAGAAAAGTTTTTGGTCACATTAAATCCTACAGTTTCGGAAGCTTTTTCTAATGAATATTTAGGGTATACAGATTCACACCATGCAATAATAAATAGTAAAAAATCACCATTTGTTTAATTTCTGTTTGATTGTTATGAATTTTAAAAATAATTTTATTTTTTCTGACTATATCTACGATTATTCAGTGGTGACTTTTTAAAATATTGTCTTAAATATTCAGTTAGGCCCCTCAGATAATAAATCCCTACTGTAGGATTTATTGTTTCTTTTTATTAAACAAGTAAATCTTAATATTGATTTTATGAAAAAACCTCCACACATTTATCAGGGATAATTAGATTCATATACATTGTATTCACAAAACGATGTTTTATCATATTCCTGAAATAAATAAACTGTAGGATTTAATGTAATTTTCTCGAACAAGTTAAAGTTTAGCTCCCCGACTATTAGTCGTTTGAAACCAAGAGCTTGCATTACCTTTACTGTAAATTCTGTTTTATATGAATCCTAATAGTCTTAATACAAGTAATGTTTAGATAGCAATAAGTACTAACAAAAGTTGGCGAAAGCAGCTGCAAGGAACCCCGAGCAACAAACATCCGTGTGCACTGTACGGGCGCTAGGTTACCCCTGCTCCGGGCATTTAAGAATCCACTAAAACGTAACGGTATACAATTGCGAAACACGTATTGCTAGAATTTTGTGATAGTCTTAAGAAGCAATTGTGTATAAATAAATAAAAAATAAATATCTTGGGACATCTTACACAAATCGGCCTAGTCCCACGGTAAGCCTAACTAAGGCTTGTCATGTGGGTACAAGGCGACGATATATGTAATAGATAGATACATATATAGCTACTTACAAACATAGACAGCCATGACCAAGGAACAAATATTTGTGATAAACAAATACACAAATAATGCCCTCGCCGGGATTCTAACCCGAAACCTCCAACTTCGTAGGCAGGGTTACTACCAACTAGGCTACGGAGGCTGACAAAAATAGATAATACTTGAAGATATTGAAAAATAACACGCATGTAAGTAAAAAAATATTTCACTAACGATAAATACCGCATCACCTGCACTGTCAAATTAATATTAATTAATAACCACAATATCCAGTACTTGTTTAGTAAAATGATGCGAAAATAATTTCCGCATAGAGACCCTGGCTTAGCGTCAAGGGTCCCACGGTGCATCGCGCCTGGTTTTTAATTAGCCCGCCGTGCACCAAGCTTTTAATTTTCCGAGACGAGCAAAAAAGCTCTGCTGTTACTTACTACGAATATTACGAGTAACCTAAGGTACTAGCTACGAGTTACAGTGCCTCCTTAAATACCTGTTCGGATTAATAAATAATACTTACGGCCTGTGCAGAAAACGTGACTAAGGAAAGTGTGAATTGACCTGGTGGCTGTATTGAACGTAATGCACAAACATAAAGTTCTCACGATAAGCACTTTCAAAGTAAATGTTTATCTAGTTGGGTACCTACCTATAGCGCATTAAAATTATTAAGTGAGCCTATAGAACATTACCGACTCCCGACTCAAGTTTAGTGTACTTAAAGGTACCTAGTATTAAAGGTAATATTTGGTCTCGGCCCTCAGAAATGCCAGTTGTGTAATGTAACAAATAACTGAATTAACATCTCATCAATTTTGCAACTGATTTAGCGATATAAAGTGCGTCCTAATGCGGAGCTCGGGTTAGATCTCCGAGGGCGGCATTGAGACCCGCGGCACGTCCCGCCGGCACTTGGCACGGCCCACATCCCACCGCGCCGCCGCCGCCATCACACAACTTTTAACTTTTAATTACACCTTTGTAAATTTCCTTAACTGTTATTTCCGTACTCAAAATCTTCAAGTGTTCTTACGACTGCTTGCAAATTTTTAATAAATGCCTGCATTGAGCACAATAGCAAATTTAGACATTCCAAATTAAATAGACTCCCCGAACTGCGCTTAGCGTGCGTTTCGGTGGTCGTTATTGTTCCGTACCCTTGTAGATTTTATGTGCAAACAAGCATCAATTCCTTGGGCAAACCAGTTTTCCGCCGGCGGTGGCACCCAGAAACAAGAGCAAAACTGACAAAACAAATAAAACCGAGCCGAGGTCCAACTGGAGCAATTCCTACGGCGATAAAACGAGAAAGGAGCGGTATTTAAATTGAATACGCTATAAATAAATGCTAAATGAGACAAAGGACTGTTAGAGAATTTGCAATCTAAACAAGAATAAAAGGAGTAATGTATCCCTAATGAAAGCGGCCTAGGGCCCCGGAGGCAGCCGCACACGTCATCCCAACACAAAAGTTGCCAACTCGAGCAAACAGAGATAACATTGTTGTAGCTTTTCTAATTTTATGTGGTCATTTCGGACAGAATTTCATCTGCATACCTGCAAACACAATTACACAGTAAAAAAAACTCGTAATAAAGTTAATTTTTTAATTATTAAGTAAGTTATTCTTTTGCAGTTTTCAGAGCTGATTTATATTTGCAAATTAGTTGATTTAAGACACGTTGATATTTACTATGAATATTTTTCCCTCACTACTTACTCCTTACGAAACATTGTTTATAAACATAATTACTTATAACTAGTGAATACATATGGAACTATAATTTATATACTTACTTTTGATTTTATTTTATATCGTGAAAAAATCTACAATTGAGATGGAACATAATGGATTGAGCATTCACTTTAATTTAAATCTATGTTACGAACGCTTATTTCATTTGACAGCAAACTTGGATCTAAATCATTAGCGTCTCAAAATGGACTCATGACAAGGCACGCTTTATAAAAAAAATCAGTGAAATAATAATGAAATTATTTGGTTCTCTGGTACCTATACAAACAATCATCACAAACATGATTAAAAAGACCATCAATGAGTTACTAACATTTGTTGCCGCGAAAGCTGAGCATTTGGGTTCAATACCCACCTCGGACGTTGGTGATCTTCGTCGTTTTTTTCTTTGGTAGGTATATGACATCCAATATTTATAATCGTTTGACTTATCAATCGTCATTACAATATAGTATAATCTTAGCTAGACAACCTCCTTTAGAGCATGATCATATCATAAAGGTGCGTTCAAACTAAAAGAGCATTCGCTGTTCTAACCTCCCACTCTACGAAATTCGATCGGTACACAAAACGTGATTGGTTGATTTCGTAGAACGGGCGCCAGAACAGCGAATGCTCTTTTGGTTTAAACGCACCTTAAGAGAAAGACCAATGCATTTTCGATGTAATTGTGATACACGAAATGCACATTCGAGAAAAGGCCCCGAGGGCCCGAGTTTCCGTCCTACCAAGACAAGAGCGATCGTTTATTATTCATTGTAATCCGATACGTTATCTCGTTCTATTCGAATCCGACATCCGGCGGCGAACACAAGTCGATTGTAAGAATCAACACGGGCGGAATCGATAGTACCTACAGGGTTCTGTTACCTTGCGATTATAAATTAATTGAATCCACCTGTGGACGCGTAATCCTGGTTTGATCAAATTAAGCTTTATTTACATTAACCTGTTGTATCCCTTGCATTTTTGCCTAAGAATAAATAAAGCATGAAAGTCTCACGCCATACAAAATTACCTATCAAAAGCGGTCCTGAAATTCTATTGACAGAATGAAAGAAAGAAAAAACATTTATTTGTGACACAAATATACACATTAACAAAATGAGCACGAATATAAAAAAATAATAAAAAATATTGAACTTTGTCACTCCCTCTCCAAAACATCCACGCTTGAGAATTTCTATATTAACCTGAATATATTATACACATACATATAAACTTAACCCGCTTTTGAAAATTGTTGGAAATGGTTTATCAAATGCCTATTTGAGTTTGTCAAAGATGTTCCGTGCTACACGGTCATATTTTTGAGCTCCTTTTAGTCCTCCCAGAGTCCTCTACGTTTATCCATAGTGTCAGATTTTCGTATTATCACAATATTATTACAACTTCCGCGTTCAATCTCGTGGATCATCAATAGCAGTAAATGGGAAAAAAGGCTTCTCTAACAGTATTCACGATGTCCTGGAGTCCTGGCCTCTTGGATATTAACAACTATCCGGTTGCCGGTTAGAAGCCTGTACGCTCCTATTTTAAAGAATCACAAAACAATAACCCCTTGAGAAAACCTCGGCAGGGATCGTGGGTCCATCTTGTGCCTAAGGAACCCTAAAATGCTAAAAAGCTTTTAAAATCGTTTGTGTGTTATGTTATTCTCTGTGAATAAAGTCGGATGACAGACGTTTGTTTGTTTGCGTTGCATTAGGAGCCTTGTATCTCTGTTTACCCGAGCCGGTTTAACCGCAGTGTTGTGAACAGTTTCGTGTATTTTATGTTGGGTAATGAGCACTGAACTAAAGTAAAAAGTGCCACGTAGAGTTTTAACGGCCACTTTAGCCTAGGCGATAATGCCCTACTTACGAAGCCTATACGTTGCTAGGTTCATATAAGCTTAATAGTGTAATAGGTAGGAATTTTGTAATCGAAATGTATATGATATGATGTATTTTTTATATAACCGGATATTATTGGAGTAGCTATAATGAGGGCTCCATTAAATAGTTTTTTTATTTATTTTATGACTTATTTTTTTCATGCAATTTAATTTAGCAAGCAATTACATATCTACATATCAACGAATTATTACCATACATAAAACATGTATACGAGTAGTGTATATATTTTAAACTTAGTTTGTCAAAAATATCAGTAGCTATTTGATTACATTGCTGCTCGAAAAAATTTCAACAAATAACTGCGCAGTCAAATCTTAGCCAAGAGTATACAACATAATATATCTAATTTGTACTTAATTGTACCCATAAAATCATTACAGATTAATAGGTCATTATCTATGAAATCGCCGTTTTGTATGGAGAATTTAGTGAAAAGTCTATTTTCCATACAATGAATTTTGTGTATATTTTTTGATGTCAAAATCAAAATAAACCAAATTTTGTCAGTAATATTAGACACTTCTAAGGCGTGTTTTGTATATCTCAACACAATTATTGCAAAAATCCTTTGTTATAGTGTGCACTATTGAAATCAAATAAAAACATCTAAGTTACTTAGTTAGATAATAAAATTAGGGATCAACTAAAGTCCATGACCAAAAACGCCAATTTCATAGTTAATAAGTAATGACCCAATATGTATCAATGGTTCGAAACTATCCATTTTTCTCTACAATAATACACCTTAATTTCTTCATTTCAAAATCGTTTACTTTCATCAGCAGCTGTCCTCAAACAGATACGGACTCCCATTTTTCATCTCTCTAACAGATCAAAAATATCTCAGCTTATCTCTACCCTGACATTTTGATGGGTATTCAATTAAATTTTATGGAAGTCTAATCAATCCCTTTGATTTCCATTTCTATTGGGAGCAGGAACATATTTTATAATATCTTGTTCAAAAATATATGGCACGTCCTGAGTATTATGGCATCTGGTTAAGATACGTTGGGGCGGGTCATTAATCACCGTGCGGCGACTGTTCGAAGTAGATTCGTTTGTAAGATGGTGCTTAAAGTGGCTGCTATTAAGGCACAAGTATTTACGAGTACAATACGAGTACAGCTGGATGTTGGTAAATTTATAGCCTGTCTCATCATGACACTGACCGGCGCCTCTGCCGGCGCGAGGAATCCGGGGAATCCGTACCGGAACTCCTCCACACTCTAGATTTGTTGGAAACTTTTGACAGCCTTCCAAGCCTGTCATTGTTTAGACTACTTACCAACGGATAACTCCCGAACAGAGTGTTTTATTCCGGAAATAACAACTGTATGGCGTATTTATCTTTAGTTATTTTAACTACAGCCACATCTATAGATAATAAGGCTAGTAAATGTCGGTAAATATTGTTATTATGTATTTTTACACGACTGACCAAAAAAGGAGTGTATTGTTTTCAGGGTTCATGTATGTGAGTTTCTTCGTGCCCCTAGAAATACTTCAACCTTACTGCTTCAACCGATTTTGATTCCAATTTCAGAAAAAAAAATGGTTTTCATAAATACACGATTTTTCATTACGATACAAGTGAGAAAGACATGAAGACCGAAACGAGTGGCGATAAATTAAAACTCGGTCGAATGGTGGTGTTTTAAATCGACACGATGGCCCTCCGAAGTTTCGACCTGACATAAAATGAACCACTTCTCGCACTAGCGCGTAAAACTCATCGGCATTGAAATTCACAACCCACCATCTGTACTGAAAAATATTTATTTACTTTATAATTTATAAGAAACCAATAAACCTACTGAATGTGCAAATGCACTTTATACTACGAGTAGGGTAAATAGCTTCCACGCCCTACGAGTAATAAACCCAACCAATTTAAAGGAAGAAACTCTGTTCACAATCGAGTACGAGAAATACCTACTTAATTTAAAAGAGCAACAACGCCCATAATATAATAACAGAAAAAGGCGTTTCTCACGTGTTTCATTTTATACTACTACTCGTCCAAAAACTGACGGTTGTTTGTGTTTAGCGGTAATCCCGACTTATGCTTAACATTATTTCAACATAAAACGCAAAGCAAAATGCAGTCGGAGTTTAGAAGGCTTTCAGTGAAGCTCGCCGTTTAGCAAAGTTTAAGTAGGAACCACACTGGCAGCACACTATACTTACGTATCTACTTGCACTATCCTCGCTTCATGTTTAATCCTTCCGAATAAATAAACGCTAGCCAAAAACCGCGCATATCACTTTATAAATCCTGAAAACAAATTCGCACTGCAAAATATGTAACTGTGAGCGTTTTTTAACTTGTTTACTATTAATTTAGAATATTTCATAATTATGTATATAAATGGTGTATTTTCGCTATACTGAACCTAAAACAGGTATTTAATTTAAGCTTTAATAAACAAATTTTCATGTTATATTTCCGGTTTACTAATAATAAACCAAAAAAATATTACCAAAATATTGTTTTGAAAAAAAACCATTCAACAAAATTATCAAATTGTAAACATGTTGCTACGCAAATAATATGTCATTTTACATTTATATCTCAAATTACACCATATAACTTCGCAATGATTACATTTTCAAAGTATAATACTTAAGCAAAGAAGTTGTGTTGTATTCTTTTTTCATTTCAATAAATAATTTGTTTCGCCGAATAATTGATTTATCAAATGTATGACCCCCTCGAGTTTGTAAACAAAAGTAGAAATCTTTCTGGTGGTTGTATGCAAAAAATTACATTACAATGAATTGTAATTTACATTAGTACTCTCACATTACAATGAATTCGTACATTACGATACAAGTGCGAAATAAACAGTTCGAAACGAGTGAAGATATATTGAAACATGACTGAGTATTTTAAATCGACAGGAGTTTCGAATTTTCTTTTCGCACGTGTATTGTACGACGTTTTTGATGCCCAAAGTTTCGACTTGACAATAAACTGGCTCATTTCTCGCACTAGTGCGTAAAAACACCATCTGCACTGAGTACATTAGGGCTTGTCCATTAATCACGTCATACGATTTTGGCCTATTTTAGACCCCCCATTCCCCTTGGTGATACTTGGTGATATTTTCAGGACCCCCGCTCCCCTAGCCAATATGACGTGTAATTTTTGCCAACTTACGTAGTCCTTTTAATAACTCTTCAATTCACGTACTTCATTTAGACACACGTGATGGGAAAAACATTCTTGCAAACTACGAGGTAAATGTCCGCGAACTTTTAAAACTCAGTTCAGGATTTGACATCCGGTTATGTTTTAAAAGAAGTATGCTGTTGAGCAGAGAGTAATATAAAAATTACACGTGATTTATCCGATGACCCCGCCCTACCCTATGGTGATAATTGGTGATTTTTTCTTGATCCCCCCTCCCCCTATACAGTATGACGTGATTAATGGACAAGCCCTTACGTGTAGCATTTCAGAGGACAAAAACTATTCTGTGAACACCAAAGTTGCGTAAATATCTTTAATCAAACATCTGAGAATCTGAGTTTGTAGCTCCAATTCGAGCATGTTTCGATTCCTTTACCTATTGAGTAGAGGTCCGCATTGATTGCGAGGTAATAAACGAACCTCTTGCATTTCAATGAAGTCCAAAGACGCACGTACCTTTAGAAGAGCCGGTGTCACGTAAATAATCACCGAGCCCGGGCATCCAAAGAATCCTACCGTAAATACTTGATTCGAGTACTCATTTGGCAGAGTGCCCTTTTTCAATGTGTATAAAAAAGCTGAAGTCTTAATTTCTACGGGCATAGACATGTCTATAATATAATTCCTCGTAAGTGAAGCCCCTATGTCGAAGTTAGGTGGCGAATAAAGTAATAAAGGTCATTTATTATCAATTACTATTCAGGAAAGCCTTCATTGTTGTTTTTCAAAATCTCATCTAGATATGCAATATTGGTAACGATAATAGATTTATTTTAGTGGTTGTATAAACGTAATTTTGGTCAACAGTATCGAAATTCCACTCAAATAATTTGATTAACTAGAGAATCAACTGATTTTCTTTTTGAAATTAAAATTTGAAAGCTTGTTAGACTATTTTTGAAAACTGGCTTAGAATGTATGACCTGTAATTTCGATAGACATTCAGCGGGCCAAGCCAAGTTGCCATTAATATATATTAGCGATAAGCGGTAACTCACGTGACCATTCTGATACATTTGTTGCTTATCTTATACTTAGATTACTTAGGTACGATTGCAGAATAGCATCTTGGCCTGGATGCGTAGCCAAGTTGTCAATCGCTATCGCTTAGTAGCGTATCGTAGTTTTCCCTCTCTATCACTCTTTCATATTAGTGCGACAAAGACAGTTAGTTGCCTTTCGTTCACGATTGACGATTAAGCGCTAGGGATTAGCAACTTGTCTAAGCACCCTGATCTTCTTAATACAGTCTTCAACTGTTTGTGTAGAGCAACAATAATGACGAGTGAAGGTGTATTTATAACAACTCACGTGTCTTACCTGCCTGTACATTTTTTTTATTTTGATGCCGCAAGCCCACAGTGCCGTCGTTTTAATGGCATGAAATTTAAATTGATTAATTTAACTTGCACATATTGACTACGTACTTCCGTTAACAAGCTCATTTATATCCAGCCTGTGCTTCATTTTAAAGGAGACTTTTAATTAAATATAATTATATGGCTACTGAAATGTAAAAATAAATACTCGTACGAGCCCGTGGACACGAGCACTACTGCACAGTACTCGTAAATAATAATAATACTAATTTCCTACCGGGAAAAGAAGAAGGCGATTTTATAATACCTAACCCATAGTATATTCTTTAAATGATTCGGGTTATAGCCGTTGCAAGAAAATATTTCACGTGAACATTGTTCATCGCTGTTTGGCCCGTTTGCATAATTATGATAGATATAGATATTCGTTGTCGTCGTACTCAAAAAATATAATTAATTGGATACGTAATTATTTCAGACATCGATATAATGTTGCTTTAAGTAACGAAATGGGATATTGACAAATTTTGGAAACTGAGAATGCATCTATTGTATACTCGTAGCTATATTATTAATACCTACTGCTCCCTAAACTATGAACCTACATCCAAGAATACCGTATAAAGTAAAACAAAATATTTGTTTGTAAAGGAAGGAAGTTTGAATTTTATTAGGCACGTGTATTGTTTAAGCGTAGTTTCATTAAACTACTAAAATAAATTAAATATTTATAAGAGTTGGGTCGCGTTATGAACAAATCCCATTTAATTTTAAGCTCCTTTCAACATGCTTTTAATCCTTGTCATCACTAATGAAATAGTGATATCTCTTTATAGACTCATAGTTTACGGTTGTTTTATGTCTCTGAATAATTTAGGACGGGCCGAAAGATAAAAAAAAACTAAATGTGGGGCACTACGATTGTTTACAGTTGACATAAACTTTTAAAATCTTTGATCATTACGCAACTATGAAATATTATGAAGCAATGGGCTTTTGACTAGTTCATTGATTAATGATTATGTTACTCCATGTAATAGCCTACGGTATTATAGTATCCGACAAATTTATGTTAATTTGTATAAACACATAATGAATGCATTTGCTTGCGGCAGTCTTAATAATAATAATTAAGAGGCCACATAATAATCGATTATATATCCAGCTATAAAATAAAATCTTACGTGAGCATAAACTTTAATGGGTTTATTTATAACCCTTAACTACTAGAATGAGAGTTGGGTAAGTTGGGTTAAATAAGTAAGAAAACGCCGTTCCTCCCACACTAACTATTCTCGTAATGGTACGTTTATTTTGGTTGACATGTGTTTGTACATATTTATAGATTCTATTTAACATTAATAGAAGACAAAGAAAAATTGTCATTGTTGTTTCAATATTGTGAAGTCAATTTGTACCTATCTAAATGTGGCATTTATTATAATATTTATAATCTAATACTAAGTGTTATGTATCTTTAGAGTAGTATAGAGCATAGCATATATAATTATACCATTATATTCGCAGGATCGCCAAAAATATTCATAATTAGCTTTCCTTCTTTACAGGCCGTTAAAAAATTACACAACTGACTCAAAAGTAAGTAAACTAGTGAGATTCGAATTCGATAAACTATGAACCCCGAGTAACTGGTGCTTTCTCTGAAGAGTCCCGAGTGAGCTTGATTCTCCATACAAAAGTAGTTACGTTCAAATTTTATATTCACAACTTGTATTGTCATGAATCATGAAATTTGGTAAAAAAATGCGGTATAAGACATATCTAAAGCCGAAATTAGTTCAAGACTTGTAATTTTATGAGGAAGAAAATAAACAAGTAGGTATATGTTTTGAATTTTAGACCCAAAAAGCTACAAGCAGAAAAAAGTTGACATTGAAGTTAAAGTACGTCTCGACGGTACTATGTGATTACGTTTTTACGTTAAATAACAAAATTTTTTAAATAAATTTCGTGGTGTTACAATAAGAAAGAAACTATAAAGATACAATACTACACAGTACATTGTAAATACACAATACTACATTTGCAATTCCAAGCTGTCTGTAAATTATTTATGTTTATACCCTTATACTACCTATTTAAACTACCTAATTAATCATTTATTTATTTATTTATTTTTATTTTATTATTCAAATAAGTTACACAGCATAACAGTTAAACACTAAGGCACTGTGAACTATAAAAACACAAAAATATAAAAACAACTTAAAACTAGTTTCATTTAGGCGACGTAACGACGTGGCCCCGTTGCGTCGTCTGATCCGGCATAGGATTCGTATCATAAGGTTCATTTGTATACTTAGGTAAAAAGTTTTATAGACAAATACGTACCTTTACCTATTTAAAATATCCAACCCAATTCAAGATTCTAAAGTAGATTTGAAAAGCGAAACTTTTCAATTTGACCCCCCGTGTCTCATTGAGATTCTTAAAAATACCCTCCTGCTGAGTGGTTGGTGAGTCCGTGTTTACTTACGAGATCTGGAACGAGGATGTCCCCCTGTCTACACCATCTAAATGAAATCTTGATTGACAGATAGGGTGACTGTCTAATTACCTTCAAATTAAATCAAGGGCCTTATTGGTCTTGCTAAAAATAATACAGTCATCTCCGTCTCAGTTTCCATGTTACTTAAATCACATTTATTGACTTTTTACAATATTTACACTTAATAGCTAGGCAAGCATAAACACACAGTATTATGCCTACATTAAAGATATTTCAACGTATTAATTGCCTATTATTCCAAAACATTTCAATAAAGGAAATCGCCAAGCGACGATATTACTATAAATCTTTTCTCGCGTCGGGTGTGTTCGTCGTTTTAAAAAAGCTCGTTGTCATATTTCTTGATAACTGACGCGTTAATGCATCCATGAAGGATCGATTACAGTATAAAGGTTCGGTTACTTTAAATGGTGTTGACTTCGACACCGGAAGGATCACCATACCCGCAGTTTAAAGCTAAATAAGGCGATGAATGTATTTTATTGACCAATAGCATAGCTATGTATAGTTATCGATTTCTAAAAATGAACTTTTGACAGTTTATATAAATACAAATAATTTATTAGTATTAGTATAGAAATAAGCCTTATTTATACAGGGTGGAAAGGGACGACGTTCTTTCCCGCTACCGACCGAGTCTACCAAACATTACGATGAACTTTCAGTAGCGAAAGATGTAGATCAACATCGAAAACGTACATGGAAAATTGACTTTTCCATAATATTGAACTCTCACTAATCACAAATTTTGTATGAGGGGTTAAAATTGTTTAAAGATATTTCGATGTTGGTATTGTTGGTACTAGTTATACTGAAAGTTCATCGTAATGGTTGGTAGACTCGGTCGGTAGCGGGAAGGATCGTCGTTCTGTTCCACCCTGTATACAGGGTGTTTTTTTTTCGACCGTTCAAATTCTACGTAGTGAATGTGTAGGTCATACTGACCAACTTTTACTATGGGGACAAAGTCGAAATCGCGAAAAAAAAATCAGCTGTTTCATACATTTCGGCCGGCGTAATGCCGCCAATTTGTATGAAACAGCTGATTTTTTTTTCGCGATTTCGACTTTGTCCCCATAGTAAAAGTTGGTGAGTATGACCTACACATTCACTACGTAGAATTTGAACGGTCGAAAAAAAACATCCTGTATAATTGGAGAACAGATTCTTCCAATAACAAAATCTTTGCCATCGTTGAAATATAGACAAAAATAAAATTATATTATTCTTCTGGAACAAGGCTTACCGAACGTATCAAAGGTTTCGGCAACAAACAACCCTTGAACTTTTCCAAGTGAACGGGCTTTTTCATATCATGTGAATATTATGAATAATATAATATAATCCGACCCCTTCTTTCTCTCTACTTAATACTGGCTTTCTCTTCGTGAGCGAGTAAGATACCTTATGCTTTTTCAGTACAGATTGGGCAGATACTACTACACTTCAAATTGAGTTTCATGTGTACATGCGTATCGATATTTCATACTGAATGACCAGTTATCTTTCCTTGAGTGTACAAGAAGGCAACAAATTGTTGTACGAGTATGTACGGTTACAGCACGCCTATAAGTAATATTCTTGTATTATATTCCACATAAACTGATAGTTATTACACTTCACAGTTACCTTCATTGTCATTGTATGTAGAGTAAAGAGTGTGCAGATAAATACGAATTGTATGTACATTCATTGGGTGCAAAACATTAACAAAAATTGACACATGGGAACACTTTAACTAAGAAAAATACGAATATTATTGAAAAATCTGTATTCAATTTTATTCCCTATCTCGGAATCTTCAACGAACAATTTGTGTACTGTGTAGATATGTAATATGTATGTATATTTTATGGATGTATGTGCTATGTCAAGTCCACTTCAGAAGTTTTGGTAAAGTTTTCACCCATAGTTCCGACCCCCACTGATGATAATTGTACAATTGAAAATACTTAAAGTCACTCAACCGAAATAAGTCCTGAAATCAATACCTGACAGTAAATAAATTGAACAACATTAACACTTAACTGGATATGAAATTGGCGATTTTATTCATCGGCAGAGTAGGCAAACACAGGCTGATTAAAAATTAATTATTGCAGAGTGCACTGATGAGAATTGTTGCAATAAAGTGTCTGCCCAACCGATATTGCGATAAATTGATACAAATGCCATTCGACCAGCAGAATCATTGTTCATTATTGTTATTTTAGCGATGGTTTGAAATAACATTAACTACATTTTGAAACGATTTGTTGCACTGTATTAACAGATTAATTAATTAACACCTGCATCCTCACAGTATAGTCAAAGTCAAAGTCAAAATATTATTTATTTAATTAGGCCCAATTAGGTGCTGCAGTCTCTTCAGCGGTGCCAAGTCGACTATCGGTACATCGAAGTATTGAAGTGCTTGTACAGAAACGCCACAATGTCGGTCCGCCTGCAAGACCAGAACTCGAAACCGATTCCAGTGCAGCGGGGTGTCAGACAAGGAGATGTAATATCCCCAAAACTGTTCACCGCTGCACTGGAAGATGTTTTTAAGGTTATGGAGTGGGAAAGACGCGGCATCAATATAAACGGCGAGTAAAAAAGTCATATTCAATGCTCAAGTAGTACCATCTCCCGTTACAGTCGGAGGCTCTACTCTCGAAGTTGTTGACGAGTATATCTACCTGGGACAAACTGTTCAGTTAGGTAGGTCCAACTTTGAGAAAGAGGTAAATCGTCAAATCCGACTTGGCTGGGCAGCGTTCGGGAAGTTGCAAAAAATCTTCTCACCGAATTTACCGCAGTGTCTTAACGCAAAACAAAAAAGTTATTGACAGTTTTCTAAAAAAAAATTAGTTTTTTGCTTCTCCTGAAAACCTGCATTTTGTCCTTTACGACAATTGAACCCAAAGGTATCGATATGGACCACTTAGTAGTCCGAAACAAATTATTTGATAATCTCTGATTATTTGATAATCACATATGAGGAACAGTTTTTTGTGATGAACATGTGATGAATTTACAAAGTGCTGCCCTCATCGAAATTCAAAACTGGAGCCTCCAGCAGCGTAGGCAAGACCACTATACATTTACATAATTATTCGGACTATTAGAGACTTCATCTCTAGTTAATGTACTATATCTGTATTTATATTAAATCAAATGTATGTTTCGTTTTTAATAATTTAATTTGCCGGATTCTTCTCAGGCAGTGGTGTAGGGTTAGAATCGGAAGTAGCTTTTTTTCTCTTATTCGCTATTTAGTTTAACGATTCAAAAGCGCTCGTTGCTGGGCCTAATTCATCATCATCATCATCATCATTTCAGCCAAAAGACGTCCACTGCTGGACATAGGCCTCCCCCATTGATCGCCAATATGACCGGTTCTGCTTCTGCTTGCCTCCAGCGGGTTCCCGCGACCTTGACCAGGTCGTCGGACCATCTTGTGGGAGGTCTGCCCACACTGCGTCTTCCGGTACGTGGTCGCCAGTCCAGCAGTTTCGGGCCCCATCGGCCATCTGATCTTCTGGCGATGTGCCCAGCCCACTGCCACTTGAGTCTGGCAATTCTGCGAGCAATGTCGGTTACTTTGGTCCTCTTGCGGATCTCCTCGTTTTTGATTCGATCACGCAAGGAAACTCCGGACATTGCTCTCTCCATTGCCCTTTCAGTGACTTTGAGCTTTTTGATCAGGCCCATAGTGAGCGCCCACGTCTCCGTACCGTAAGTCATCACTGGCAACACACACTGACTTATATTTGTGACCTATATTTGTGACGTGTATATGAAAACAATGTAGATTGTTGGTATCTTGGACCTGGTGTAGCAATCGTAGTGATAAGCTAAACGGCTTAGAAGTTAGATGTTGTAAAGGACACGTCAAAATGCTATGTAATGTATGTCCTTTACATCCACGACTTTTTTGAGCAATTAGAGTTGATAGGGTCGTAAATGACGGTCTTTGATCATTTTCTTACAAATTAGGGGCGTAAATGTAGGCAAAATGGTACAAATAGCGACTGTTTTCCGCTTATTTTGCTCAAAACTCATTTAAAATATTTATTAAAACGTAATATGGCGAATGAAAGCCGGATTAGAGTTGTAGTATATTTTCTCTAAATACTTAGTCATAACAAAGAACTAGACAACTTATAAGTATGGAAACACTGTTTGCTTCAAAACTATATAACATGTTTGCAACAATTTTAAACTTATTGTTTCAGTGCTGCGCTGTCTCAATAGTAATTTAAACGTATAAGCTATTACTTCTAGCAGGGGAACACTTTCGCAGTTATGTGTCATCATCAGCCTATATCATTCCGTTGCTTAACAACGGCCTTTCCTTGACCTATGCATATGAACGCATTAGGAGGCAAATGCCTATAATCGCCACGCTGGGAAAATGGGTTGGCGATCGCAGTACTGTGTCCACTATCATGATGCTTCTGCCCATCATCAATCTTCGATAAATAAATGGTCAGTGACACTTAAAACCCTTAGCCAACACTTACCGCGGAATAGTTGGGGTGGTGACAAATGTATTCTTACTACCGTCATCACACGACAACGTGGCACGGTTTCGTAGAATATGTAAATAACAGACACTAGGTAATGGTAATAGTAAAGTTTAACAAGCAACTGTCCAAGTACCTAGTTCATGCTTATGTGATGTGACACAGGTATTAATTGTAAAACTTTACAATAAAGTAGAACTAGGAATACCTACGGGTTAAGTTCCCCGGTACTGAAGGCACAGATTGTACCTATTTCTAGAATTTAACTCCCAGATACGACTATAATGTCTTCAGATATTATTTTATTCAAACTTATTTCTACTGAAGATTCAGAATTACCGTCACATATATTATATGTATAAACTAGGTACTTGGACAGTGGCTGATTACAGTTTACTGATTACCTTTAGTGTATTTTATTACATACATACTACGAAAGCGGTCCCCTCTTAGATTAAAAAGTTGTGTGGATGTGAATTATGTTGATTTGAATGACTATTAATATATTATTTCCCATACATTGTTTGTATGTGTACAAACAAATTTATGGGAATAAACAACAACAAAAATTACTTCGGTCCTTTACCACCCGGATCATTCAATAGTAATTGTATAAGAAATATAAGAATTAATTTTTCGTGCCGGTCGTAAAGGACGACGAAGAAAAAACTTGTTCTTTAAGCCCTAGGTAGTTGGCCATAGAACTAAAGAAAATAATCGTAAAAAGTAAGGGCGTAAAGGACAACACACAACGTATTAGGTCACTTATGACACTATTTTTATTTGTACATTTCCTTTACGACACAAAAAAATATTTATAATAAATGATTTGATATTTACGCCCCATTCGCTAAGCTATTTTTGCAAGTCCATAGTAGAAAATCTTGGTCGTAAAGGCAGCTTTTTAAGAGATATCGAAACTTTAACTATACATACACATCGATAGCGCTTGAAATTCTGAACAAAACTGTATATATAACTCATTTTCGCCAAAATGTCCTTTACGACAATTGAACCCAAAGGTATCGATATGTGTCTATCTATTATATTAATGTATATAGTTGCTAAGTACCTACTCAAAAACCTTACTTACTGTGAGAGTAGGTTGATTTTTGTAAGAATGTCCCACGATAGACGTGAGCGAGATGATAAATCGAGATGCAGACGCTAACCCTTTTGGCCGCAGCAAGGATACCTCAACAGTTGACTACAAAACTTCTAGTCTTTACTTGCACAATCTCAGATTAGGGCACTTTAATGAGTAATAGTGTCACAAAGCGTAAAACCTAAGGGTAGGTTGCACCAAACCGCTTGACACTTTTAAATCGTCCAGCGTAAAATTTATTGTAAGGGATGTTTCATAGTAATCTGGCGGCTAATGTTGATTGGCCAGTTACCCAAAGGCTAACCCAATGGTTACTCGAAATTCTGTAGGTGGAGCTAACTTAAATAAAATGAGGATATAATTTTCGGAGATCATTTCGCCAAAAGTAAGCGCCGGGTGACAGGCGCTAGACAACCCTATGAATACAATTTGCCCCATCGCACGAGGTTTAAATCGGATTAAAATTAATTTATTTAGTCAAAAGCGAAATATATCTAAAGCTTTTAGTGGTCTCTCTCGTTGAAATGACTGAAATAGCTAGACAATTTTAATTTCTGTTTGAATTGTGGTAGGTAGGGCCTTTGAATATCTCGGCGGTATACAGCACGTCCGTTCGTCCCGTGTTGCCGCCGCCTTAAGCCTAATTTAATTTTGTGCTGTGATCTGCCAAGCGTGAACCTCACGATAATTCGGAGATCGGCCTCGCCTCCGCATCTTCGTCCAACGAATGCCTCTATTAATCATAATAATATGTTACGGACCGCTGCAAATATATATTACAGCTAGCTACACTTCCCAAGCTAAATATCAATTGCAGACATTAATCTTGGACTTCGATATTATCTGTCAATACCCTGATAATATTAAGAGAATGCAATTGTCATCTTCAGTTATAACTGTTATAAGTCTCGTATATTTTAAGTATTAGTGATTTCGTTCTGCAACGCATTGAACGATCTGGTGAATAAATAAGGCGGTACAGAACGTAAGTACAGTCTAGACTAAATTGATTTATTCACCATTACCTTGTGACAATGAAAACTACTAAGAAACCCGGTAGGGGTCTTACATTTAGATGTAAATTTAAAACTAATTGTGTATGACTCGACTGAGATCAGTCAGGATTCCTACGTCAAGGACATATCAAATCAATGACAGATCAAATCAACGGTTTTCAACTGCGAATCCACGTGGCCTATGTCAATCGCCTTCCGCACCTTTAAGAGATTTACGATTGCAATCAAACCGGTGTGCGTCATTTTTCAACATCAATACAGCGCGATACAGTCTGTGACACGTTAATTTGGAGCCGGCGGCACTTGGCGCCGGTGATCGCTTTTTCATAACCCCGCTCTCGGCCGTTGTCGTCGCCTCCCGAGGTCCCTACCGCAGTCGATTCAATTTAACCAGAATAAGTGAGATCTTCGAAGATGAATCATGGGTAGGGATCTCGAATTCAAGGCTACACTGGATTTTCTGAGACTAATGCTCGTCTGCATTTGGTAAGCGATGTATACAGGGCCAGAGCATGACACGCCTGTTGGGACATCTTCATATAAATTGTATTTTAAAGCTCGCTCCTAATATTTTTACTGACTTTTAATAATAAAAGCGTATACCATGTCCTATATTATGTAGATGATAGTTTACTCAATAACTAAATATACAACCTACGCTACGATACCCAGTTACAGTGTCCAAATAGCTGCCCTTCGGTTAATAATTATTGTTATAAAACTTTTTACATTTGTAGTAAGAACTATCTTCATTATTTTGATATCTCTAATTTACGAGTATATTCAATTCACTTTTAAAAAACAATTTTTATTACGTTTTTTTTCTTAATAATTTTAATACATTATTTTCACCATCTATCCAAGTAGGCAAGTACTTAATTTAAGACTGTATATTTATATAGTGTAATTATGATCCCTAAATTATTAATTTCTTCATTGCAGTATGTCGATTGGAAACCAGAGCATCACGGTACATTACAGCGTAAGGAAATACGCTATAATCTACAAAAATGATTAATTAACGATATGTCCTAATCATTTGTCTTTGTTTGTTTTATCAAAAACAATCTAAAATAAACTGTGTGTTCCGGCGGTCGTGCACTGACACTATTCCCATAGCCCGAATGGATTGTTCAAGAGAACCAACGTAAATCTGACCTAGAGGTTAACGTCAAGTATACGTAATAGAAGAACATGGTAAGACTGGTTCGTCTGAGTTGGCCATGCTTGGTTAGGGTCCGGAACAAGACCTCTGGCCGCCGCGCGACGGAAACGATCGTGGTGATTAACGAGCGGGCCTCACCGACTTGAAAATGAACCCTATTACTTAACCAACTCAACACCCGGCTGAAACTAAGAAAAAAATCTTCAATTTCAACTTGGCGAGTTTCAGGCAGCCCTTTCGGACATGCGGTGTCGTCCGCGTTTCTAAGTGTTGTTTATTAATCTTACTTTGAGGCGTTTCAGTTCGATTTATATTTACTCGTATTCTGGCAAGTTTTTAGGGCCACTTCAATGTTGTAATACCAACTATATTAACTATACAACATATGGATTATGGACCATGGTTCCTTCTGTAAGTACCCGAGTGCTATGTGCCAAAGCCAAAACGACTGTTTTTTTTTCCTCTCTTTCTACTAACACTTTAATTGTTGTCCTCTGAAGTGTTTTCTTGCTGCTAAAATAATCTAGAATTACCTGGAGTAATTTCATCTTTATCTTTAGGTAGGTATTCAGTATTACCTGATGCATATTCTTCTCTATCATTCGTCACTTCAGGTCTTACTCTTTTCTTCCTGTTTATTATCTTATTTCACAGAATTCGGCCTACTAAGTGCCTCCGCCCAATCACTAGTTAACATAATATCACTTCACCACTGTCATGTTAACCTCTGTTCAAAACTAATCAGGGATCTTTTTTTACAATTTTAACTAACGTGAGACTCAAACATATTTAAATATTATCGAACCAAACATGTTGAGCATTCATCGACTTAATTGACGTGAGTAGCCCGGTTCTATAATATTTTAACAATCAGGGATCTTATACCGATATTTTTTCCCATTATTTGTATACCTCCGATTTTAATATGTTTTACCATTTTATTCAGCAAATCTGATGAACCAGTGTCTTTACCTAAATACCACTCTATAAAATCAAAAATACTGTGGTGACGGCAGTAAGAATACATTTGTCATCACCTCAACTCCTCCTGCGGCGGCGGGAGTCGACTAAGGGATTGAAGTGTCACTGACCATTATTTGATAAAAGATTGATGATGGGCAGCAGCGTCATCATAGTGGACACATTACTGCGATCGCCAATCCGCTTGCCCAGCGTGGCGATTATGGGCATTTATCTCCTAATGCGCCTATACGCATAGTTAATAGGAGAGGCCTACGACCAGCAGTGGACTATCATAGGCTGATGATGATGATGGTGATGAAAATTAAAAATAGCAAATGCTGACCGATATTAAATTTTTTAGCTATACCAGTAACAATCACTGGAATTAATAGAAAGAAATAGTGTTAATTAAGCCGCTTACATTCTTTGAATGAAACTAACACTGGTTAGCTTCTTGTTATCTTTTAAGCCGCTGCGTTGTTATGTATGCTTTTGTTAGTCGCACGAAACGGTCACGGTTTCACAGAATTATATTAATAGTAGTGTCCGGAGACTCCGGAGTGGACGGTCTCACATGTGAAATAAGGAGCGAGCCGGCCGGTCGCAGATGGATATCGAAGAGCCGCACGATTCATTATGCAACCCAAGCTGCTAGTTCCCTACATCATAATATAATGTCTTTATTTCGATATGAATGCGCACGAATGGCTGAGCTTCGGCCACAATGCCTTTATTGCACATAGATAAATCTTTGTTACAATCGGATTTGTATAATGTGAATATCGAATGAACAAGGTTGGGTGATTCAGCTATACTCATTGTAGTCACCAGTTTGATGAGATTCCGGCGCACGATTGCGCGGTCTGTATTGTTTGTTACAATGAGGTTAATCCCCGCTCATTGCTGCTACAACGTTTAAGCGAATAATTGTTTAGCCACTCTAACTCGAGATTCGTTGTACGTAAAGCTCGGCCCTAAAATAATTGAAATAAGAAAATAATAACTGCGTATTATTTTCTTATTTCAATTATTCGCGGTGCATGTGAATGTTTGATTATTTAGAAACTATTGTAGCTTGTAATAGCACCAACAAATTATTATACGAATGCTTTTTTTAAACGAATGGCATTGGAATAATAGTAAGTGTACTAAGGTAACATAAAATTCGCAAGTATTTTGTTTTGCTAAGCTAATTGAGGTGGTAGATTATTTTGAACTGTTATTGCGTACTATTATACCTATAGGCAATGTCCATTAATTTAGGTTGAAGCAAAATGGTTACTGACTCAGCAAAAATAGGTACTTAGCATCAAGAAACGATGGTATGCCTACATAGTGCTGCATAATCATTTATGGATTATTCCTAAAAACGTGAGAAAGACGGCCATTTTGAGGAATTAGATGCAAATGACTGTTAGATAGAGACTTGCTGTACAGTTTTTTTTTTTTTTTTCAATGTGGGCCATGATTCAGATTGCGGGCAATCTTACGTTTGTTAGCAGTAATACTGTAAAAACCTATGTATGTAAAGCATTTTCTAAACGTACCGCATTCGTCCTCTCACCTGAATGTGTTGAATTTATCGCGATTTGATTTACACAATAAACCCTAGGCGCACCGTAGTTGGCTCCTCACCAAAATGTATCAAAGCTAGATTTATGTGGCGCGGCGACGAAGGCTGCGATGGTATCGGTTGTTGTGTCGTGGGAATTGGATTTCGCTGCGCCCTGTCAAACTATGACGGCGTAGTCGCGGAATGTTATTAATCGTGTAGGCACTTTACTAGGTCCGCGATCTGCCTGCATTCTGTATGTACGCCGGTAATTTTATCTCTCCAGGATGCCAAGTTGCCAATCGCTAACGCTTAGTAGCGTATCGTAGTTTTCCCTCTCTGTCGTTCTTTCATACTAGTGCGACAAAGACAGTTAGCTGCCTTTCGTTTACGATTGACGATTAAGCGTTAGCGATTGGCAACTTGGCTAAGCACTCAGTTCGGTATACATCCTTTTCGGTCGAATGGTGCACATAATAATATGTTCCTGGACTAGAAAGTTTCTTTTTTCTAGGGTTCCAATTTTATTATTATGAATCCAGAAATGCTTGTGTATAAAATAATGGGTAATTTCAACCATTACTTACACGTCGAATTGTTACAGCAATTTATTTTTAGCTGATTATATATATATTTAATTTATTAGACATAAGTTTACAAAAGTGTGTAGTTGAGAGTAGCTTCACAAAACTATTTGTTTTGGATTGCGTCAATGAACTTTTTTATCTCTCATCTACATTAACAAATATAATTTCGTCTGGCTATAATCAAGGGTAGAGTGACTTTACTCTGAATTACTAGGTACTTACCCGCAGCGAGTTCCCGAAAGTTTATTTTAAATTACAAAGAACGCAAGATCACGAGTATTACTTTTTAATGACGGATTGATTACAAAACATCACTTATTTAATACGTCTTCCAGACTTAATAATCTCTTAATAGCACATGAAATAATCATAAAAGCAGGTTGTATAGATGTTGGCATTATGTTAGTTTATGACCATCATCAAGATGCCACCTTTCAAAGAGCGTTAATTATCGTAACCATAAAGATTAGCTTTCCCCACAAAGCTTGTGTTATGTTATGACTTTAAAGGCATATTTCAAATAGTTCATTTAACAGGACGTTCATAAAATGATTATTTATTAATGCAAAATTAGTATTATCAGTTTATCCTGCGTTTCTAGTAGGTATGTAATTACTTATGTATAGTATTCGTTCAAACTAGTTGAATTTACCAAATATCACACTCCTTAAACTGCTAGGTTTCACAGAATCAATAACTCTATTTAATATTTTTGACATGTTTTTGCACATGATCCCATGCTCCATGTTTAATTTTGACTCGACGGGCACTTTGAGAATTAGTTGTTTAATATACAAGTTAAGAAAACTTATGATGAACTACTTTTACGTACCTACACGACTAGGTTCACCATAATACTCGTACGCGTTACGCTAGAATCGTTGAGTAAACGGCGACCTCTAACATGAACTCATAAATTTCTACAATGAATGTCTTCACGCTCGTATGGCCGACGAAATAAATGGATGCACAATTTTTCGTGTTCTGCTGAAGCGTTAAATTATCCGTTTATCATTTAGGGATGTTTACAGAGAGAGTCCCGCGGGATAAAATTGAAACGACTGGAGCATTGCCAGGAGACGCAACACGCAGCACCGCCTCCTATATCCCTGCAAAGACATACATGTATATTGTATACACGTAGGTACTCTGCTATATGCTCTTCAGATCGCTTAGAAATCATTACTTAAGTAGGTGTTACTCCGTTTTTTTTAATACCTCGCCTTGATCGCCGAGACGGAATTGACTCCGACAAATCAGCCACGGAGTTCGTTATCACGAATATAATTAATACAGCTCATTACTCGTACCTACATATTAAATTGCATAGAATTTATTGTTTACATACGATTTTTTTTATTATTATTATTTCTTTATCTGTAAGAATTTAATAATGAGGAAAGGACATAGCATAAGGCGTACAAATAGTAGTAACAATAATTTCTACCTAAGAAATTATAATTTAAGGGAGTGAAACATTTCAACGATTCTTCGTTCGTTCGTTAAAACTACCTATAAGATTAATCCAAAATAAATGCATGGAATGATTATTTCAACTGTGTTATATACTTATTACTAAATGTGCGGATTTAATCTTCGTGACGATTAAAGTTCCAAATCTAATAATCTACTAGTCCTACGCGGCGGCTGCATCGACCCTATGCTCAAATGTATACACAATATACAAATAGGTACTGTACTGTCAATGCTTGTGCAGATAACGTGTATCGCCACTTAAAATCTGAAGTGACAATAGAGCCCGTATGGTTAGGAGCCGACCCGATTTCACCAACCACTGATAAAGTACCTAGACACCTCTTGATGTGATACCGGATTGAGTTTTACGAAACACTTCAATGTGCAAAAAAATCGTAGCTGCTTTTTTTTCACTTAAACTTAACTGATTTTGTGGGACTGCCAGACGAGTTCAATGCCGAATGTGAGACTAAAACATATTTTAATATTTAGCGAAACGGGTAACTTGTTTTAATACTGTTTTCGAAACAATAAAAGTGAGATGAATGTGTTTATTAAACGGTACAAATTGTGCATATAAAAGGTATAACATAAGTAACAATTAAATCTAAAGTATACTATCAAATTAAAACTAAATAAACTAAAGAATAAAATATAACTAAACTAAAGTAACCTATCAAATTAACACTAAATAAAACTAAAATAAATCTAAAAAGTTGGGCCCCCGCGGCATGGTGCCAAGGATGCTGGCAGCATTACCTCGCTGTATCGCGATACTTATGCGTTGAGCTAGGTAGCTGCCAGCACGGCGGTCACCAGTGGCGTCGACAAGCCGCTTAGACATGTCTATAAAAAACTTATGAGCGCTGGGACCCCACGGACCAAGGGTCTCAACCCCGAACGGCGTGAATATGTAGCCGGAGCCGAGACCCGAGTATTTCGCACTTTTGCGATGTTCGGCCGCCTTCGCAGCCGCACCCTCCTGTTTGCTGGTTCCAGAGAGGTGGGAAGGAGCCAGTGTGTCTACACACGTGGCGTCCCAAACTAGCACCCTTCCCAATCTCCAAGGAACCAGAGTCATGCCGTCAGGTCTCTTGCCATCGTCACGTGCGATGCCGGTGGGCTCCAAAAGAGCTGGCACGTTGATGGTGGCAAGAGACCGGCGAATAATGTCGTTTAGGGCGGCATGTCTCGAAAAGCGGCCAGCACTTTTCTGACAGGAGAGTCCGTGGTGTCCCAGAGCGTCAACTTCGCTGCCGCAGGGGCACCTGTGTGGAGCACAGACGGGGATTCCGAGCCGAAGACAGGTTGCTAGACGTAAGGTTTCGGGCTCGAGGAAGGTTCCTGTGTTCGGGGATGGATAGGCCCGAAGCCACTCGCCGGATTCCTTCCTGCGAGATGCCAGTATTCTAGCTCGTTCTGAACCTGTACTTCGGCTCAGAAGGGAATTAAAAGTGATTTCGCAAATAACATCGTCCCAACTCCTCTGGCAATCTGGATGAGATGGGAATGTTTTGTGAGGGCATTTCATAGACCAGGCCTTTCTGGCTTCTTCCAAGCCCGCAGTCTCATAGTTTGGGGGAAGACCCTTTAAGATTTTGCCTATGAGACTGACAGAGCTATGGACAGAAGACAGAAAAGCTGGTAAGGAAATGCTGGTAACTTTTCGAATGCCTAGGCCACCATGTCGGATGGGTAGTGATGCTTGGGACCAAGACAAATCGGTAAACTGTATATTCAAAATGGATTCTAAAGTTGATTTTATGAGATCGTCCGCTTGTGTTAGAGAATTTTGATGATTCCAGATAGGACTGCAACGGAGAACATAAGTTAATTTTGGGACGAAAAGGCAGAATTTAAGGACAGAAATTGCATAATTTGCATAATGCGGACTTATTTCAAGTAGACGTTTTGAATTATTTTGGAATTTAGACATGAAATTTTGTATGTAGTCAGAAAATGGTTCTTCGAAAATGGGGGACCCTAGGAGGCAAAGCGATTTGTTATTTGAAATTTTAATATTCGGAATCACTGTATAAATCTTTTGTGTAATCTCGTTATGGTTAGGGATGGAACTCGGAATATACAACTCACACTTAGTAAAATTTAATTCTAAGCCAATGTCCTTGAATTGGGTGCAAATGGTAGCAAGATCTAACAAAATTGTATCTACGTCGCCTCCCAGGGTCCCATCATCCAGATACCACACGTTAAATTTGGATTTTAATTTTTGGATGATAGGGTTAATAGCAAGAGAGAATATTGCCGGCCCGAGAGGGTCACCCTGCTGACAGCCAACTTCCGATGATAGTAGATTATCTTTGTACAAAAGTTTAGTAGGGTCGGCGTATGAGAGTAGAAGATAGTTATAAATTTCGGGGACATTCTGTTTTATTTCTGTCAGCAGGGTGTCCCTGTTCAACGAATTAAACGCATTTATGACGTCAATTTTGACTAGGACTTCGGACGTCGTATTAGAAAGGAAGGTGCGCAGGGAATGTACGGCTGCCTCACACCCTCCTTTGGTGCCGAAGCCTAGTTGTATTGGTTCGAACTGGCATTGAAGTTTAGGTTTGATGTTCCGAACTGCTATTTTGGATGCAAGACGACGAAAACATGTACCAACGGCTATTGGTCTCACCCCTCCATCTTTTTTAGATAAGGCGACAAGGTTAGCACCGAATAGGATAGGGACTATTTCGGAGTTGATGTTGCCGGAGTACATTTTATTAATTAATTTTGTGATGGAATTTAAAAGTTGTTCACCTGCATCTCCTGCTGAATGTGAGATTAGGTCCTTTAGGTGTTGGGGTGAGATACCGTCCAGACCGGCCGCCGAACTAGTCTTGAAGGAAACAATCGCTTCAAGAGTGTCTTTATTGTCGATCTGTAAGCATACCTGTGTAGCCGTTGGTGGATCAAGGAAATAGGGGGTTTGAGGAGCTGGGGGATGTTTGCTCTGTAAGGCCAAAAATGTATCCGTAGTATCTGGTGATAGCCTCTCATCTGAAAAAAGGAGTCGGGCTGCTCCTTTTAAATCCCCATCGGCAATTTTGGTCTCAACATATTTGCATAGGTTGAAAACTCCATTTTGTTTGTTCGCTGTGGAAATAGGAGATGTAAGATTAGAGCAGTTGTTTTTGATCTTCTGAGTAAGAGAGGTGGTTGAGGAGTCATCGGTAGCATGCAGAGTACGATAAGAAAAAAGAAGAAGATTATGCCAGTCATCGATATCATTATGTTCGACGCATTTGTCTACAAGTTTTGTAAGATGTGTTGCGACCGTGATTCGAGCACCGCGGGGAATTCTTTTAACTACAGGGATAGTATGTTTTAAGTTACTAATATACAGATGGAAAGGAATAGCTGGATGGTTGGAGATTGGTGCCGGCTGAGAGGTGGGTGGTCTACAGGTCGATGTAGTTGCATTTTGGCTGTGGGCATTTCTGTGTATTTTAGTTATATATATGTTGAGACCTCTTACCGATGCGAACGTTTTGAGGCATTCCCCGCATGTGTGTAAAGACGAAGAGCTATCACCAGGTTGGGACGAAGATTGCATCCACACGTTTTACTTAGTAACTATCTTAAGGTAAATTGTAAAAATACATATAGAAGCTTCCCTTTATAAAAACAACACGGAACCGATAAATAAATAAGAAAATTACACTGTAAATTAGTCTCACAGGATATCACTTGTAACGCCTGAAAATGTTGTCTATATCAATTTTTGTACGCACAAATCTTGAGAGCAAGAAATTACATTGTTCTGGTAACTGTTGTGCTGTATAACTTATATAATATAATGAATTGTAAATAAAACTTGATTTTCAAATTGACATTTGGTATGTCAGTCATACAACGGCGACTCTTCTGGGCTCGGCCTGCGGCCGGTAGTCTCCACGGAGTAGTAACACCAGCTGCTCGTTGTCTATAAATGTGTACTTATTTATTGTATCACAATTTTAGTAGGTATAAGAGGAAAAATATATATTTTCTTATGAAATGATAATTCCCCCAAACAACGGTTCCGCCATCTTTTTTTTTATATTAAAAACTTATTACAGTTACTTTTTTTTGTTTCGCCTGTAACATATGATGCCGATAGAAAAGTCGATATTTAACTAAGCACTAGTGACAAACGCATTTTTGCTCCCGTCATCCGGGGTTTGTTTATAAACCAAAAAGTTTCAGTACCTACGGTGTCATCAGTTACAACTGGCATACTACTACAACACACATATGTAACACAGAATGATCAAAGACTTTCGTCTTCAAGAACTGCGGAATATTGGACGAAAAGATGTGAAAGTAGCTTCCCGAATACTGCCCAACCAAGTCAGATTCGAAGATTGACCTCTTCCCCAAAGTTAAACCTTAAGTAGGTTACTGGATAGTTTGTACTAGGTACAGGTGTACTTATAGTGTAGTCGTCTACAACTTCGAGTGTAAAGTCTGCGATTGTAACGGGAGTACATGGGATTTTGACATGATTTTCGTCTGGTCCATGTTCATGCTAAGACCAACTCGCTTGGAGGCTCTACTGAGGTCAATCGCATCGTACACAAATCCTCCAAGGTCTCAGCCAAGACTACTACATCATCAGCGAATTGAACGCGAGTGAGGTACTACGTCGGTTATGTTAATATCTTGCTTGCCTAGCCTTCTCCAGCCAGCAAAGCAGAGCCGACAAACAGATAACAAACAGCTTAGGAAAGATGATATCTTGCCCGACTCCCAGCTGCAGCGGAATAGGCTTCGATTTCTAGTCTTGAAGTCGGACTGGCATACTGGTGCTGTCGTACAAACACTTCGATATAACAGCGGTAGTCTACTTGGCATCTTTGGAGAGACGGTAGTACCGCTCAGGGTTGGATCGAATCGAAGGTTTTCTCGTAGTCCACAAATGCAAAACAGAGAGGCAGGTATTCTTCGGCTTTATGTATAATCATATAGATATTTTGCAAGAAGGAACATAAATCACCATGACAAACCAAATATCAAATAACTAAACAACCCGTCTGATGGTAAGCAGCTACTATAGCCAATGGACACCTGCACCTTTTGTTTAATACAGAAGCTCAGATCAATTTATTTATTTTAACAGCAATTTGACCTTTAGGCGGAAAAACCATCGCATTCCTCAGCGTCCTTATCGTTTCCGTTAGATTACAGATCACGCCTGTGAAGGAATGAAGCCAGCCTGATACGTACCTATAGGTAGGTATAAATAACAACTCAAATAGAATGGATTATTGACCAAGAATTTCTGTGAAGATAAGTCGTCCCGCCCAGTCATTACGATAAGGATCAGCCAACTGGAGGGGAATGCGATATTTGTATTCAAATTATTTGTTTATAAATACAGACGCTAAAATGATTTAGCTAAATATTTTCTTCGATTACCGCGATAGTTACTCCTAAATATGAAAAAAACCTTAAAAACGGATTGTATTGCGTCTATTAATTGCAATTAAACATCATGAAGTATATTTATAATACTTTAACGACGCTTCGAACCCTTTACAGCATTCTTGAGTCACCCATAGACCACAAAAACTGTAAAATGCCGGGATATAATGAAAATGAGAAATACCCGAGATATAATCAGTTTTCAAAGGTTTATTTCTTCATCATATCAGCCAAAAGACGTACACTGCTGAACATAGGCCTCCCCCAAAGACGGCCACAATGACTGGTCCTGCGCCACCCGCACCCAGCGGACTCCTGCGACCTTCACCAGGTCATCGGTCCACCTGGCCTACCCGAGGTTTATTTAAAAATTTGCAATTTACTCAGCGGCCCATTTGGGCGGCATGGAAAGAAAAAATTCGGACGATTCCGTAAAAATACGAAGGAAAAGAATTGTTCACTACATTTGCAACTAACATTTACAATAGCCATTCTAGGATATTATGTTAATTCTAAATGATAGTTTCCTCAGAATCGAAATAAGCAAGATAAAAGAAAACTGGTAAAGAATATTTCTTGGGCATTGCAGCAACAGTATTAATCAAGATGGTAGGCGCATTTCCAAAGCCCATAAAACGGTTGATTTGCCTGCGTACAGCATCGGCACTGCACCGGGAGTCAGCTAGGTTCACTTATTTGACTTTATTTGTGTCGTTTGTTTCTCGCGCCGCCCGTTGGAGTCTGTCCAACAGTTTTACACAATCATTCCACTCAACTAAGCGTTGCCATAAACACAACCCGGCGGGTATGAATTGCACAAAAATTGGAAAACAATTGCCAATTTATATTTCAACGGGATTTTTCCGTACCTACATCAAATTTAATCAACTACGTTTGAATAACCTAACGTAGGTACGCAATTTTTTGTCAATTAATTTAAAACAGCTCTACGTCTCTTTTTAATATCGAAAATAGAAACAATATTAAAAATCCTACCAATAGTACATTATTTTTTATGTGACAAAAATCATTTGTGCCTTTATTTTGTTCATTAGCAAGGAGAGTAAGTAATACTGAACAAAAATAGGTGAAAGTCTATTAAAACATTCATGGTTTGACACAGGTTTACGATAATGCTGCGTTGGCAGCTGTGACGAGTTGACGACATCAATTTGTAATAACACCGTGAATCTAAAGTTTGAGTTTCTCTAGTAAAGTTTCAGTAGGTAACGTCTCTAACATCATAGTTTGTAGTGGGGCGTTAAGTTTCCTTTAGTACCCAATTAAACACTCTTCACACTAAATTTCCTGTCTGTAGAAACTAACGCATGCATCTTCATGTCTGACCATAAAACAACCCGTATTTCACCACTTTTACTACCTGTCAACGTCGTGGTAAGACAGCTATGCAACGCCCAACTTGGATAAACCAAAACCGGCCAAGTTTACCGGAAGATTACGAGTTGTTTATGAGTTCACATACTGATGTCGATGAATAAGTAAGTCTTGTGCAGAATAGAAAAATCTATATCTAATGTTTATTTAAAGTACTTTTCTCAAACATGCAATGAAATATTGTTGTTATGTTCCTTATGGCTGCGAAGTATGACGTTTCAGATAGGATAAGAGGTCGTTAATGGAATTTAATACAAATCTTGAAGCCTAGGCCGGCAAGGTGCTTTTTTTATTCCATTCCACATAAATTTGTGGCACAGGCATAAAGACATTCTGCCAAAAAAACCTTGATGTATTTGTTGTTGTCGGCCCGCAACTCCTTTCGTCCCGGAATCTATAGTAATATACTATTAAATAAACATACCTACCTATGCTAAAGCTGTATAGCGTGTTATACTCGTACTAAGTACTGATCTTAAAATAAGGGACTAAAGGTATTTCGTGTCGCGCCTGCATTACTCCGCTTGCCTCACGATGTGGTGGAGTACGTCCACCGGATGACAGGACCGCTGAGGATGCAGCAGGTGCGGTCTCGCCACTACGCGCAATTCACCTCGTTTGTGGTGCGTGCCGCGCCCGCTACAGGACACTATCGCGAGTGTAGACTTCGAGCCGAAGGTGTTTCGGCAGTTCCGAGGCAATCTGCCGAGTTCTACGCCAGAGATAAGTATTAAAATATTGGATTTCCTGGAAACCCTTAACATTCGAACATAGTCGTGACACACCTGTCAAACTACGAGTATAATTATAAGTTTATTATAAGAAATACCCATAACGGATGAAGGATAATGTCACTTACCAGGCAAAGGTACCTAGTACCTACCTATATTATTTTGTACGCAGCTTCTCTATAGTCCATATAAATTCTAAAGTACCTAATACCTATAAACACATATACAGGGTGGTCCAAACCTTGAAGTCAAAAATTTTTTTTTAGATTCTTCACGTCATGAGCTATCAGAATATACCCCCATGTATGTTAGCCGATTTTTTGTAGTTTTCGAGTTATGAATTTTTGAAAATTTTTTTTTGAGAAATTCTGGAATGAAGAAATTTATTAATAAAAAAAAACTGTTGGGTTTTTTAACTAGTTTGTTTTTGTAAAAGTATTACTACAAATAAAGCATTTACTGACAAAAAAAATTAGCGTCCTCACTTTGATACAAGTAGGATAAAAAAATACCAAATTCAAAATTTTACGCTTAAAACGCATCAAAATAGCATTTATGTACGTAAATAAAAAAAATAAAACAAATCCCAAGGATTTTTGGTAATGTAAAGACTGCCCTAGACCTTAAACCTTCGTAAAAGCAAAAAAAAAAGTGATACTTAATAATGAGGATTTTTCGGAGTCGTCGGTCAAATAAACTTAAAAAAAACTTCAAAATTTTTAATTTAAAAATAAAGTGAAATTTCGTCTGTTTTTTTATTCTTATCAATAAACAAAGACAGAAAATACCACGAAAACTCAATTCGTGTAGTTATTCAAGTCATTTTTTACAACTTTAAAATTTCAAGTTTTTTTTAAGTTTATTTGACCGATTACTCCGAAAAATCCTCATTATTAAGTATCACTTTTTTTTTTTGCTTTTACGAAGGTTTAAAGTCTAGGGCAGTCTTTACATTACCAAAAATCCTTGGGATGTTTTATTTTTTTTTATTTACGTACATTAATGCTATTTTGATGCATTTTTAACGTAAAATTTTGAATTTGGTTCTTTTATCCTACTCGTATCAAAGTGAGGACACTAATTTTTTTTGTCAGTAAATGCTTTATTTGTAGTAATACTTTTACAAAAACAAACTAGTTAAAAAACCCAACAGTTTTTTTTTATTAATAAATTTCTTCATTCCAGAATTTCTCAAAGAAAAAATTTTCAAAAATTCATAACTCGAAAACTACAAAAAATCGGCCAACATACATGGGGTATATTCTGATAGCCCATGACGTAGGGAACCAAAAAAAATTTTTTTGACGTCAAGGTTTGGACCACCCTGTATAGTATTTATTATAAGCATTTCCTACATTTCATCAGTCACCTGGAAGATTTTCGCCAGCGAACACATAGGAAAGAAATCCTGTATTTCAACTCGCTTAATGTACCATTATTCAGTAACAGTTAAGCCTCTTAAAATTATGTATATTCTTATTAATCACAACTATACCCTAAGATTGGATGCGGGTGGCGCAGGACCGGTCATTGTGGCAATCTTTGGGGGAGGCCTATGTTCAGCAGTGGACGTCTTTCGGCTGATATGATGATGATGATGATGATACCCTAAGGTAAGGAAAATCTATGTCAATCCCAATTAACTCCAGGTCGAACAGGTGACTTTGACGCTCCGCTAGATACACACTCAATATTTTTGACAGCACGATTTAAGCCACATATTGCAATCAACTGCCGTGCCAATGCGTACAGACGGTTCAAATTACAGCTCCATGTACGAGGTATTTACCCGATAGATAAAGTGGTTCGACCCCGTCGGCGTCAATCGTAGGTGCAAGACTGTCAGTTCGATTTGCACAGGCTCACTCGAGTCGCAAGCGACGGTACACGGCCAATAAAGCTCGTTTAACAGAGCACTGAAATCCCTACAAGACGCCATTCAATATACTTATGTTTTGAAACTTAGTACATGTACAATACGAGCGAATGGTGTTCACGTTGTTTTACTGAAGATGAGAATTTTCATTTGTAAGATGATGACTGTTGAGTATTGGGAAAAAGGATGACTGATGATTTTGTTATTTAAAATCTATTTAAGATTACATCAAATCATATTTTAAAGACAAACGGGTCTTAATCGCGTAAACTTACGTTTAATTATATTCTGACGTTGAATAATCAAGAAGAAAAATCTAGAAGTGAATAATCAAGATCAAGTGCGGGTAGTTTGAAAGACCCGCGCACCTCGAAGGTGTTGATACATTCTCTTGGCAGTCTGCCTGCGACCACGGGTGTAACGTCATGCCCGAAACGTCACGATATAATTAAACGTAAGTTTACGCGATTAAGACCCGTTTGTGTTTAAAAAATTAGTGATAATCGTGAAAGTTTAAATCAATACATGAAATCATCTTAAAATGGTTGAAACTTCTACGTTATTTTATTCATTTCGGCTTAATGGTTTAGGGAATTTATTAGGGCGATTGCTCATAGCGCTGGATTGTTACCGTGACCAGCGTGCTTACCATGAGCTGCCGCCACGTTATTAACGCGGACTTACTTTATCCATTCCGCTCGTACTCGCGTATCGGTGCGAGGGAGCTGGATAGAACGTAATTCCGGATTAATAACACGGTGGCAACTCCACCAGGTCTGGACCTGCCAGTACGCTTATCGGTAGAGTAAAAAAGCATGCTAAAAGCTAAAACACGCGGCTGCGGGTTTTGATTCTGCCCCAGGCTTCGGAAGACTTTGAAAGATTGTATAGAGCGGGCTAATACGGCTTATTTGCACTTTTGTGGGCATTTTCGCGAGAAGAGATCCAAAAACTTATTTTTCTGAAATAGGTAAATTTTATGTTTTTCCTGCTCAGAATCACGAGCTCTTTCGATCCTACTAGAAGAAAAAAAGTGTCCCAACTTTTTATTTCTATTACGTAACCGTTTTTCAAACACTTTGTACAGCGGTTACAAAGTGGAGAGCATGTAAAATGTATGAAAAATGTGGGACCATTGTTTTTCATGTACTTTTTTTCTCCTAGATTGAAAGAACTCGTTAAGTCGTTATTCTGAGTAGGAAAAACATTAAATTTACCTACCTTAAAAAAAATTTTTTTTGGATCTCTTCTCGCGAAAATGCCCTTGTACAATACTCGTACAAATTTTATTGGTCAACCTGATTTGCAAATTTCATTATATAAACCGTTCGTCAGTAGATAAAAAAAAATGTAAACAAACTTGGCTCACTTTCCATAGTATTTGACGTCTTTGACACATGTCGTGGTCGTGAAACACGTTCGCAGATGTGCGATTATAAAATAATGCAATTTTAAGATTTGTTCACTTTTTTTTGTGTCCTACTGACGAACGGTGAACAATTTAGTCCAAGGGAAAAAAATTGTGACTATTTAGTCGCCACTGCGTACCTACCTAATAAAACATTTTCAGATAATATACAAATCTCTTACACAATGAGGAGGTATTTAAGTAGTTATAAAGAATGAATTTTTAACAATGAGTGAATTTTAACACCCACGGGCAACGGTATCCGATACGAATCAGGCTTATAGTTAATAGGTTTATATTGCAGCGATAAGATCGCGCCGGGCTGTCAGAACGATTTTGTGGCCTCTCGTCGGACCACAAGCCAGGTTGAGAGACCTCTTTGTTGCCATAGTCATTGTGGTTGGCCGCGCAGACTACCATAAAATAGCTGTACCGACTTTATTTGTTTGTTTAGTACGCTCAGTCTTTTAAAGGTCCTAGAGTAAGGGACTACAGTCAAATATTTTTGCGTCATTGTTATGTAGCATATTGTTGATGGCGATTGTATATTTTGCCCTGTAATCGTATTATTTTTCATTTGGTTTAATTGTTATTGTAGACGTACCACTATCCCATCAGGAAGCATCAAATTGAATTAGATTTTACTTCCTAGATACCAATTACCAACAACGACATTTTATCTTGTTAATTTATTTTTAATTTTTAAATGAAATGTGCCTTGCCACGATGAATGATTACCTTACATATTTACCGTACCTTGAAAAAGGTATCTTAAGTAAACGTCTTTGTTTCATTTTCTTTTTTCTTAATTTGTAGGTACCTACTTCATGGACATTTAACAATCTCCGGACTCGTATGATGAATGCCCGTAATGAAGATGGTAGGTACATTATTGTCCGATGTCGTTGATCCCGTGCGAAGATTAATGTTCTATTGTTGACTACCCGCAGAAGCTTTTAAATTGAGCGCGACTTATTTTGAAGATAAATTACAGGGAGACATTTAAAAATGGCAACAAATAAGTTATTGCGCGGACTTTCCTTTGGTACCTGCCATTTCAATAATGATGCAAAATTGCTTTACGGCGTTATATAGTGGACGTTATAAATATAAATGATGAATAGGTACCTACAAGGTGCATTCGCTATTCTAACCCCCTGTATAATCTACGAAATTCGATCGTTACACAAAACGTGATTCGTTGATTTCGTAGTGTGTGGGATAGAATAGCGAATGCTCGTTTGGTCTGAATGCACCTTTTGGTACGAAGATAAAATTGCCACCGATAGAAATTAAGAACAATGTAAACAAGCCGTAATGCAAACATTGATGGTAAGTGAATTGAACAGTGTTTGATGACGTAAAATGAAAATTTAAGTTTTACTAAAAGGTTAGTTTACATTGTTGCCATTTTCCATTGACGGCGACTGTACTTTCGGAGCAACCTTATAATTCAGCTTAACAACCAGTGATAAATTTATGTTGAAAACTAGCGAAGATTGCAAGAAACAGAGCAGCTACACAGATTCCGCAGACATGCCAAATTCCGAGAAACTCCCAAACTCTACATAACTTATTGCAAATATTTACGCTTTATGGTAACCTAGTATTATTCCAAGCTTAATACCTATATATTATCTGAACATTTTAAAATATGTACTAGCAATAGAGTACTTAGTCGATTTGAGTAATGGTAAAGATAAGTTAAATGAACCAAACCATTATTGAATTTAATTGCTCTTATCGTTTTAATATTGGTACGAATTAAACTTTTTTTTACTTTAACTTCACAATGGTCTTAATTAAGCAGCACAAGATTAAAGCAAGTCATGTTCTGTACATGTTTACACCTTATACCAGACCTTATCCTGACACCAGAATTAGAAATAGGCATTGAGTGAAATTAACTAATTTTGGTTAATCACGTGGCCACGTATCTACAATAATTAAGTGACTAAATCAATTAAAAGTCCATTAAACCTGTTTCTTTGCTAATTGTTTTAAAGCAATTCCTTGGACCTGACGTCATTAAATACATTGATCGCGAATCGCCAAAGAATTGCAATTAACAGACTTCAAAGCAGTTGAATGCTCCACTTACGTCCATTTAGTTTTGCCTATCATTCTGGTTTGGTTTATAACTCAATTTAGCCAAGTCGGCAGACGGAGTCAATTACCTGCGCCTGGGCACAGCCGGTTTGCGCCCCGCACCTCTCTCCTCCCCCGGCACCCGTTTATTCTGTATCCTCGTATTTTTTGCTCCACTCCTTGCACGCGAACCTAACGATTCCTTGTTATAAGTAACGACATAGGTAATTTAAACCGGTCGCGACGGCCCCAAATTCCAATTAACAGATAGGTAACACAGAAAGATGTAATAATAATAACAAGGTATCGCTCTGTATATTAATCGAGTCGAGACTGATTGGAACTTAATAATCTTTGCATTAATTACTTACGGCAATGGCCGTTATTGGAAAGATTTTATAAAAGACCGCGCTGAATACATCAAAAATGTTGTTTACAGGCAGGATAAACATTAATTTAGGTTAATTGGGTCAATGAGAACATTGAGTAAGTACATACCTAATTTGGAAAATCACGAACGTACTTTAGAGGTTAAGTTACCTATAGTACTTGAATACGCCTAAAGTACTCGTCCTTGTACGGTACTGAAATAACATCCACGAAATCCTATGTTGTTCTTATTGAATTTTCTATGAAAGTGTTGATTCCAAGGCGCACTGCGCCGTTTGACTTTATTAAGCTTAACAAGCAATGTACAACAAAACTTATAAGAGTCATGAGCGAGCATTTAATATAGCGCATTTTTATTTCTTGGCGCCACTGAGGAATGCTTATTACTTGCTAATGACGAAGACTTTGTCCACGTCGCGCCTATAGACGTCCCGAAAGAATTCCCTCAGACCACTCGCCCCAAAAATTAAAAATCCATCTCTCTCCTCGACACGAAAATGCAGGCTTAGTGTACATACGTACCTACCTATAGTATATACGTAGTTAGACGAAGCACTTTAAGCATATCGTCAGGTATTAAATATTCACGACTGAACTTATAATATTGAAATACTTTATTAGTAAAGCTCTCAACGTTAAATATTCAACTGACCTAAAACTTAAAATCTTCTTAATTGCCTATTCTAGAGCTTTTTTCGCTTTTTCCAGCGCCAGATTTTTGATTTGTTTTTGATTTGTTTATAACATTTTGGAAAGAAAATCAAAATTATATGTATAACCGTTCGTCAGTAGAAACCACCTATGTAAACAAATATGACAGACTTTCAATAGCATTTAAAATCTTTGACACATATCGTTAAACACGTTCGCAGATGTAGGTATTTTTACGTTAGTACTAATCAATACTTTTAACTGTGTGTGAACTCAAGGTATGGTTTTAAGTTGGTGATAAAACCAAAATTATGTTCTAAAAGTGCGTGATTATGAGATAATGCATTTTTTTAGGTTTGTTTACATTTTTTTTGTATTCTACTGACGTACGGTACTTAAGTATATACATATTGTACAAAGAAGTCTGTTCGTACATACAATATTTTTGACTGCGAGAAATTAATATTAAGTTACATACCTATGAAGCTGGCACCTAGTCTCAAGGAAACATTGTTTTCCGTACAATCCTATTTGTAGTATTATTTTTTGATAACAAATTCAAACCAAAGAAGCTTGACAGTAATAGTACGGAAGCTTTCGTCCGTAAGTCCCACTCGCATTTGACCTTTTTTAGAAATTAAAGTAAGGTTTTAGGTATTCATTTCATCCACGTCTTTCTCCGCCCAGTCATATAAACTTTTGCAAGCTATATGGGAAATATGTATTGTAATGTGGGTCTCGCCTCTCACCGAGGGCTTAATTTATTTTATATTTCCGTTGCAAGACACGGACATCTGTTTGCATGCAATTTGTCGCTAAGAATAGACAGTGTCTACTCGTAAGTTGGGTGTAGCTTTTAACTCATCGGCTGCAAGAGTTGGGAGCATTTCGGACTATGCATTTTGTTATAGGTATTACGTGTAGGTGAGACATAGATTATCACAGGATGGTATGATTTTATACATAATCAAACTTAAAATGTTACAATTGGTACACCCATGTATAAACGGATTAATATATGCTATGTATCTTCCATATATTCCATATATACCTATATGCTTCTTTTATTATATTTGCAAACTAAAAAAAAATTAAATGGTAAACGTGAGAGAACCTTAAGAATAACATAAAAGTTAATTTCAGGTGACTGACGGCCTGCGACCATATATAACATGGACGTCTAACGCCAACTCAAAAATGCCCCCAAAAGCAATTGTTCAATTGTGCCAAGATGGGCAGGACATAAGTAGCGCTTTTCTTAACACCACGTATATTTCGGCGCAACATCTTTGACAATTGTTTATAGAATATAGCTAGTCAAAACTTTGATGTACATTGACATTCATCACCGTGATGCATTGAAGAGGAGGTGACACTTGTCAACTAAAATTCAGGAACGTTTTTGAAAAACAATTTAGTATGGCGTGCGGCTTCCATGTTTTATTTGTTCTTAGCTGACGGCACATGTCAAAATAAGTACTTAACATTAGTATATAATAAATGTTACAACACATTTGTTCAATCATTCATTTTTTTAATAACTCATTAACAGTAACTAGTGTCTTAGTTTCTTAGAGAAATTAATTATACATAATTGGCCCAAATAAGCTTCCCTTAAATTTATGGAAATAAAAAAGACCACTGTACATGATGGTAAATTATACACTGTCTGTACTATGCTGATTCTACTAATGAAAATATAATTTGTAAATGTTTTTAGAAGTTTTGTACAGTTTTTAAGATGTGATGGTACCTATAGTAATTTACATATACCTACACATTACCTAGGTACTAGAAAAAGATAGGTAATTATAAAATACTACGGATAAATTTATACATATAATGTGTTGACAATCGGAATGTGTTTTCTATTTATTTGTAGGTAATAAAAACCTTTTAATTCGATTAGAATAATACAATAAATATCGGTACATGTAAACATTTAGAACACGGTAAACATTAAGCCGGCGGGTTATCTAAATAGAATATCACCTTTCTGTTATTAGCACCGAAACTTTTTATACATTTTATAATACATATTATAAAATTGGCAGTCAAGAAATCTCCACCAGCAGTGGGCAGGTGATATTTAATAGAAATTGCGTCCGCCTACCTATTGCGAGTATCCGATTAGTCACAACTCGAGAACAAAGGTAAACCCGGTTATCTGCATACACTTAGCTGTCTATCGGACAATGAACCCTATTCAAATGTCTGACAATGTTTAACTCTAGTCGAATGTAGAATTTGGAATGTTTTATTTTTAAATCAAGAACTGTATTTCTGGAGGAGTTATCTGACGAAAGCTAAGATATAACGACTTTTGTATTCATACATTCGGAGTATAATCTAGGAAGTTCAAATGGATCAAACACAAATTTTGGAATCGTCGATCACATCAGGCATCACGCTTGATCGTCTAAGGTCAGGGGCCATGCGGTCTAGGGTGACTCACCTCGATGGTGCCGGACCCGGTGGTGCGAGACGGGCCGGCAGCACGGCTGCTCCTGGTAGGCCGACCACGAGTCCGCCAGCGCCGCCCCCGCCAACACCCACAGCACCCCACATGTCCACATCACACCCATCCTGAAGTCTGTCTGACACATCCACATTCACTACTTCCAGTACACCGCCTGACCCTACCAAACTACCTACATTATCGCTAACAATCGTTCAAACAATGCATCCAGAACTATTGTTAGTAAAGTCAACAGCTTATTCCGGAAAACTTCAACCGTGTGTTTACATTACGCGTAAATCGAAACGCAACCAGATTGCGGTTGATTTCGAATCGTTCGGCGAGTTGAACGTACTTTAGCGATTAATCACCACCATACAGCGCTTGTTATCTCATATCAAGTTATAATCTGTTCGTGAGCGCTTACTTTGTTGGGCTCGCTTGATTTATTAGTTGGGGAAGAAGTATCGTCGCGATCGTCACGATGTGGAGTCGGCGAGCGGCCGGCGCGGCGTGCGCCCCCGACATCGCAGCGGCGGCAACTGACTGAGGACTCGCGCCGCTGGAATGAAACCGGTAAACTTGCCACATGAGACAACGGATTTAACCGAAACGTTTCTCTGCCTCTAGCCTGCACCCTTCGTTCGAATCAAACAAGGACGGCATGAACCTGAAGCGGCTTGAACTTTGAAAGCTCCAAACGAATGAGGAAGCTCGCTCGACTCCGGTCGCAAGGACGAGACTTTACGAAAAGTTGTAAGTTAAAAAGTTTTGATAATTTCGCCGATCCGGAGCCGCTTCGGAATCGTGGGGGAGATCTGACTGCGCGTTGACCCTCGGTCGTTACGAACATATTGTAACGAAGGGGATGGATGCTCTCTATAAAATGTAGTAAATTTACCTAATTTATGTTTTCGTTACGATACGCATGAAAAAGTTTTATGTTCGTAAGCACGCAAAAGGAAGTTCGTAGTTTATTTTTTCTTTTGTATATGTTTATTAGCGAGCTAGTACGTATGAGTCACATCAGACACGTGGTCGTAAATTACGGTGGAATTTAAACTAGTCGACGCTTCGTCGCCGTAAATACCGGCGCGGCTCATCACATGAAACTAAACTCTCCGATCGGCCTACTTACATTTAAATGTGTTCCACAAATAACTGTAAATTGGTTTATTTTGCTTCAATAGTTATAATAAAGGATTTCATATTTAGCGTCCTTTTTCAATAGGATACCGTTTGTAAATGTAAACTCGAGTTAATAAATATTTATGTAAGTATACAGGGTGTTTGGTTAGCAGTGTCGGAGCTTTTAAGGGCTTAAACTACAATCAATTTCATCGATAAATTACCATACAATTTTTTTTTTGTGCCAACGATAATTAAATGGCGGCCATTTTAAAATTTCAAACAGCCGAATACGGACGCACGTGATATTTCTGGAATTATACGTTTGTTATCGGTCCTATCCTTGCAAAAATTTGCTCCTTAAATAAACAAACTAATTAAGCTAATCATTTGACTCAACTATTTGAACAACAAGGCTAAAAACAATTTTTTAAATTAAAAATAGTAAAAAATTCACGTTAATTTTTCAATTAATTTAATTTTGCATGAGAACTAGGTCGTTAAGATAGGTTTTTGGTGTTGTTATTTATTAGTACAGTATGTTAGCTAAAAAAGAACACCATAATTACAGTTATACCTTAAGTACTTTAGGAATTACAAGTGCTCAAACATACACCAATACAGCTGCATTTAGCGTTCCCGATGCAAAATCCATAAACAAATGTATGTCAGCAGTGCACTGACTAGTGAAGTGGCCGCCTTCCATCCATCCAGTGCATGTTTGAGCACTTGTAATTCCTAAAGCACTTAAGGTATAACTGTAATTATGGTGTTGTGTTTTAGCTAACATCCTGTACTAACAAATAACAACACGAAAAACCTATCTTAACGACCTAGTTTTCACGCAAAATTAAATTAATTGCAAAATTAAGGTGAATTTTTTACTATTTTTAATTAAAAAAAATTTTTTTACTCTTGTTGTTCAGATAGTTGAGTCAAATGTTTAGCTTAATTAGTTTGCTTATCTAATGAGCTCTCTTACGAGTTTTTTTTTTGCAAGGATAGGACCGATAAAAAACGTATAATTCCAGAAATATCACGTGCACCCGTATTCGTCTGTTTGAAATTTTAAAATGACCGCCATTTAATTATCGTTGGCACAAAAAAAAATTGTATGGTAATTTATCGATGAAATTGATTGTAGTTTAAGCCCTTAAAAGCTCCGACACCGCTAACCAAACACCCTGTATAAATATAAAGCAGTTTTATTCCGATGCAATAAGTAAAAATATAATAAACATACATGCAATATCTCGATGTCTTATATTTTCAAATATCTGTCTCTCGCCGAATTAGTATACAAGTACGAATATAAATAACTTAATAACCGCATCAGGCAGAAAATTACCTAAAAACTACGTAAAGTAATAAGTAAAAACAAAAAAAAAATTATACGATAAAAATCGTGTCGAACTTCAAAGTAAACTGCTTAAATCTGTATTTTTTTTGTATAAATAATAAAAGTTTATTTTTAATATAACATATACCTACCCTAAACTATTCAAGTGTGTCTCAATATTTTACATTGCAGTATAATACATCTTAGTTATCAATCCTGACACAAACAGAAAAAATTATATGCAGTAATGCATCCATGGTCCTCCAGGGACGTACAATGATGTATTCATTCATTCAAATACCAAACAAACATTGCGGGTTGCATTTTGTTCATTTAGAAATTTATTTTATGTTGCAAATATATCAAAAGCCACATGTGAATTTTGAAAAATCCTTCCTTATTGCTCCCCCACATCATAAAAGGAACCTTCGTGCCAAATTTGGAGTCTCTGGGGGCAGCGGTTTAGATAGTGGATATGTCAGTCAGTTTCTTCTTTTCTATACCTATACAAATGAATCCTTATAAATATTTTGTAATTAAAAATCATAGTTTAACAGCCCATCATATAACGTCAAAAAACAACTTAATATTGGCGTCAAACACTTTCCATGCTAGCGAAAGTAATACTTTTACACGCGGATTTCGAAGAATAAACGGAGCCGAGAGGTGGAAGCGTTTTTTTGCTTGAATGTGCATCTGCATAGAGAGTCACAGTCATCAGTTGAATAATTTACGGAAAGAGCATTATGACAAGACTACGTTTCTACAAGTTTCATTTACGTAACAAAAAAGTGCAAACAGAGAAACCATTTTTTACCTCACGCACATAATTATGAATTAGCGAAATCGCCAAACCACCTTCATTTTTCTATTCCTCCCGCGCTACATGCAAGCAATGACGTGCTTACAAAGCAAGTGTGATGAAATAGTACATTTCCTAACTAGTGCGGCAAAACTTTTTTTCGGCGAGGGTGAAAGTTGGAGCCCGAGTGAAACGAGAGGACGATTTTTTTTAACAACTGCATCAAAAAGAGAAATCACCGCGCGCGAAGCGTGCGCAAAGTTCGTTTTTGCGTTCCGTTTGGGTTCCGGTATACGTATTAGTTATTCAAAAACAGCTGGGCCGATTATGTTCGAAGTATATTAATTTTAAAGTATTCTATACGTAAGTAAGTACCTACCTACACTATTCATGATTTTTTCATATTTATTGAACCCATGGATGAAAGGTTTGACAGCGGGAAACATTTTTTTTTATATACATATAATTTAGAAAAAACTTTGATTTGGAAGCCTATTATTTTTGAAAGATCTATTCAATAATACCTCACACTAAAGGATTAGGTACAGCAAAATAAAAAAAACTCCACAATTACTACTAGGGGGAGGTACTTCAAAAAACATTTTTTTCAACTTTTATTCTACCATTTGGTCGACGTGACGTTAATATGTATACCTACCTGTACCAAATCGCAGAATAGTACTAACTTCCACTGAACTATGCTCCGGACAGAGAGATAAACATTGTGAAAGGATTCCTCGTTTACTACCGAACTCTAAAAATATGGTATTATAATTGTCAATGCTACAATTTTCAGAATAAAAATATCTACGATTTATCCAAAAAAAGTGACTAGACAAGGTCTTTCCAAGTACCCTTCAATTTGAATAGAAGCCTACGCTAATGGACTTTATCCGTGGGCGTGAGGCTTACCATGAAAATTGGACACGTAAATTTCCACCATTTGTCTCACTCTGCAACAAAGGATTGACAGAGACAGGTGCTCGAAATTTTACAATTGTATATGCTTATATTGCTTATGGGTTCAGTAGCCTCAGGACCTCAGTAGTGTCTCGGCGGTAAATAGGACATCGCTGTTATCCACTGAGCTTTTCGATCGTTGGAGGCGTCACGAACAGCCTTCCTTTTGTTAACAGCAATGACATGGATGTTATTTGGATGATACCAATAACTTCTAAGTAGATACGTTGTAGGTACATGAGTTACAAAGTTCAGCGCTTAAATTTGTTTTGTAATATCACAACAAGAATACGTATGATTTGATACCTACTTAAAATTGATTACTTCGAATAAAGTTCTAAAATAGAATGAGGCATAGAAAAATCAGCTTCAAACGACTTCATCTAAATTTACATTTAAAAATACTTAAAAAAATACGAAGCAGCCCCATCTGTTGTAAATTGAAGTAAGTTCCTTCCAATATGTGAGGAGGCACTAATAACTAATCTATTTATTAAGTTGTCTGCAAACTTGTCGATAAGTCCCGCTTGAGCTGACCGTGATTAAGGCAGTCGGGTTAGCTTTATCAATTACTTAACCTCTCTGCGGCCCTTCGGCCAAGAGTGCCGAGTGTCCTCCAGCCTTTAATCTTAAATAACTTCGTTATAACAACAACACCCCTTCGTCATAAGTTCATGTAAAGTTACTTTGATTATTACACCTACGCCTAGTACGCAGTTACACTGCAGCTAACAGGTAATTCCTGAAGCGAGATTATGATATTAATTAGCAACGAGGGTCTAATGGGTATTGTAATAACGCGCTAGCACACAATCCAATTTCTCAACCTGTTATAGGGAAGATCTGTGAAGACTAAGTTGAATTTGAGTAAGTAACGTAAAATTGAGGTTGGAAATGACATTTTTCGTTGAAAATAATGATAGTCTCCATTTATTTCTAGTTGATTAGGTACGTTGTGGTGACGGCAGCAATAATACATTTGTCATCACCCTAACTCTTCCCGCGCGTGTCGAAAGAGTCGATTAAGGGATTGAAGTGTCACTGACCATTATTTGATAAAAGATTGATGATGGGCAGCAGCGTCATCATAGTGGACACATTACTGCTATCGCCAATCCGCATCTGCATCATCCAATAACGCATCTCTACGCATAGTTAAAAGAAGAGGCCTACGTCCAGCAGTGGACTGAGATAGGCTGATGATGTGAGGTACATTTTCAACAAATTCATTTATGGGCATCAATACCAGATTTGTTAAAAGTTGAATGTCCCCATCAAATAATATTAAAATTGCAACTAAAATGATACCCGATGCCACGATATTTAAGTAAAAAAATGACTGACGGACTTGACAAAATTATATTGAGTTGTGTCTGCTATTTTTTGGCAACGAAACCCTCAAAAACGCTTGGTTCGGACGCAGCGAAATCCTCTCCATACTTACCTAAACTTCTCCGTACTTAAAAAAGTCTGCGCGGGTGCCACCTTAATAACAAACTCGACTCGCTATCTCGACCGGCGTATCACATTTTGAGAGGTAGGTAGATATCTCGGTAAATATTTCATAAGGGGCACGAAGAGATCTTTAACGTCGCGGCCCCATTTTCATCAGTTCTTCAAGTTTTTCAATAAAAACTTTCGACGGCATCCCATTTACATACGGTATGGATTCATTTATTTTCCGAAAGATTTTTCGCGTAAAAGCGGGGAAGGTTTCGGTATCCATTAAAGGAGAAAGGTCGTGGCACTTCACTCGCGACCCGCCGCCCGCCATCCGCCACTCTAATCACAATATCTCAATAGTCAATACCAGCGTCATCAATTCATAGATATTAATACCAGATTCTTTGGTTCACTTGTAAAAACTCCCCACTTCAAAATAATTTTCAAAATATATGATATAATCAAATCGATATAGATTTGATAGTCCAAGATACTTATTTAGTTGTGTTTTCCTTTCCTACTTAGTAAATTATTGTTAATACTAAACGTTTTAAAACCGCAATTACAAAAGACCTTGTAATATACATAAAAACAATAAACTTACGTAAAGAATATTCCTTAGAAAACAAGAATCTTACAGCACGAAAATAAGTCAGCCATAAAACAAAAGAACACGCACGTAGTATCGTAAAGTGTGGAGCATAAAGTCGGTAGCTATAAAGCTGTTCTTAATACATTCAATTTGTTTTCAACGGGTGGTGCAGCCAATCCAGCCATAATTGTGCCATCGTAAACTATGCAACAAATTACTAAAGCTTATGCCGGGAAGCTAGACCAAAGCACCTAACTTATAATAAACATCCTTATGTTAATTGCATTAGTTGCTAGTTTGCACTAGAAATAATAATTAATGCACTTTTATATTTCGTTACAGTACACTGTACAGTATTAGTATGGTAATATTCACTTTTCGTGCCTATGTCGCCAAATAAAAGAACCATATATTGTACGTCGTTGTTGGTACAATACCTACATTGTAGAGATAGTCAATATAATGTTTATCAACACACCCGAAAACATTATAGCTATAGGTACATTACCGGTGTTTCTCACAAGTGACAAGTATCATCATAGGAATCAGTACAATTTATAATTATAACCTTTGTTGAAGTGTTCGAACCATGAATAATAAAGTTACTCGTTTTATGTAAATACCTCAACCCAATTCAATAACTCATCATCACTATATTAATGCTAACGGTGCAATGCTCATAGAACCTAATTTTGTTTCTTGTTAAAATAAAAGTACAAGGAAATAACATCGCTCCACGAAAATGTTGCTTTTTGAAATTTTCACACATGGTTCGTTACACATGGTCGTAGCCGTAGCTTCCACAAAATTGCTTTGTTCTTTATAAAGGCGAGATGAGCATCCGCTCTCTCGGAAATTATCCAAATAATGAAGTAACTCGTACATTGAAGCTTAAAATAGCAATTGACAGCATTTAATTTTCGGTATGTATAGTCATTTTGATGCCCCAAATAAAAATAGCAAGGTAAAGCACCCAGTGCTGAGCCGGGAACCGTTAGTCGGCCTCTGGCTGTCTACCACGAACACCGAAGTTCGTAAATTTCGGGGATTTTTCTGTCACTCTAATTACGCCTTCGCCTTCGTTGTAGCAGGCCTGTTTATTACATGTTATTTTTATGAGATCCTTATTGAATATCGGTTTGTATAATAGATGCGATATCATACCTATTAATTTCTACGATACACCATACAACAATAACAGTAGCTTATTCCAGTATATCTAGAATTAAACCGCATCTAAAAATAGATATTAAGTACACAATGTTGTCAATAATATAGTAGGTACTAATCTTACTTAGGTATATGTCGCCATCAGATATACGATATACGATATAGGTATATCAGATGGCGACATGCGCGGCCACGGTGCTCATAAATATCGGAACATGCACTTAATACCATGACAATAGAGGCCTGCGCAGATATTTGTGAGCCTGGCCCCTCCGATATATGTGATGACTGTACCTGTTCAATTCTAAGATATCGCATCCAAAAAAGCAGTAGTTTATTCAGTATTCAGTAGTAATAAGTATCTAAAAATAGAAACGTACAAAATGCAATGTTGTCAATAATATTAACAGTACTTATTCGTATGTCTTGAGATGAATCATTGGAAAGGAACAAAACGTTTCATCTCGAAGCAGATGGTCGGAGGCGTGTCGGCGGATCCTGGAGGAGTCAGCGGGTAATTCCCATCGCCATCTGTCCTTGGGAGAGATATTCGAGCGGGGCTGACCAGTTCATGAGAGATTTCTGATAAAGAGTACGTTTATTGTACTTATAATACATAGCCTCGTCCTGCCTGCCCTACTCAGTTTGAGCTATTCAAATTTAAGCCGAATGAATTTTAAAAAGATAGTTGACTTTCCTCTGTTATTCATTTTACATAAAATAAATAGTTATTTGTTATACAAGGGTGCAAAGTTGTATTTTACCCGCGAGGGCCGCGAGTATGAAATTGAAGCACGAGCAAACGAAAGGATTCTGCGTAGCGAGTGTTTTAACATACATTTGTACCCGTGTGTAACACTTAGGTAACACAGAACTCCTTCCCCTTCCCCTCACTTTAGCGACCATCACCTTGGTAGCGTCGATATATCTGATGGTGACTGAACAAAGTAAAGTAACTAACTCGAATATTTAAAATATTAAGAAATATTTATTTATTTTAGAATTTAAAACGCCTACATTTTAAATAGTAAAATATTAACTTATTGCGGATCGTCAGTAGTTAATAAAAACCGTTTTAAATGATCGAGTTGCTCTATCATACTTTTTTAGGGTCATTTGCAGAAAAAGTGTACCTTTCAATTTTTTTATGCGATCATGGACTGTAAATACACCATTTTACTCGGCATCGTGCGTACTTTTCAGTTATGAAACAAAAAAAGTATGTCTCTAATGTCACGAAAATAAGTATGTGAATTGAGATTTCTCACTTTAGTTACTCCCATACTAAAGGTATGAAAAATTGTGTAACAGAGATTTTTTATTATCAGTTTCGTTACATTTCGTTTCATACATTTAGTATGGGAGTAACTAAACTGAGTAATCTCAATTTACATACTTATTTTCGTGACATTAGAGACATACTTTTTTTTTAAAGTACGCACGATGCCGAGTATTTAAAATGGTGTATTACAGTCCATGATCGCATAAAAAAATTAAAAGGTACACTTTTTCTGCAAATGACCCATTTAGCGTTCAGTATTTTAGTGGCTTCATGTTTCAATTATCACAATTTTTCATTATTTTTGACAGATAGCCGAACGAAATGGACGAATTCGAGCGATTGACGCACATAGGAGTATATGCATTAAAAAACCGCTTAAAAGTCTAAATATCTAAATCAGTCAAATTCACCGCCCAACGTTTTTTTACATTCCTGACTAACCGGTCCACCTGATAAAAGGCTTAAAATCTCCCATCCCTCACGAATCCCTGAGCAAGATCGGTCGAAACCTAGTCATTGTTACAAGTGTACGATTTTGTTCTCGTCGATTTCATCTTTGCAAAGTTTACTTTTTGTCGTGGTATTTTTGTGTGGCCGCGGATTGAGAAAAAAGCTTTTGAACATGGAAGATGAAGGTATGTACTTTATTATTCTGCAATATTTTACGAATATCGGTTATAAATAATATATTTAAAACCTGGTTAATTTGTGTAGTTAAATTTCGATATTTTTACTATGAAAATTTAAGACAATCGTATTTTTGTTTATGTGTCGGGACTTGGCAACTTAGTTTTTTTAGATCGAAATAATGTTAAGGTCTATGTACATCGATTGTATAAGAAAAACTGTCCGCATACGTCCGCCATTCAGATTTTCAGTAGGTTAAAGTTACAGCGTCATAAACGTAAATTATTTGAATATCATAAGTACTTAGTTGGTTTTTGTTACAGATTCTTTGGAAATGTTTAAAGAATTTGGTAAACAAACATTATTCAGCATAATGCAAGCATGTAAAGGAAAGAAAACAGGAACATTTTTTTTTTCTTTTTTGGAAGAAAGACGGTTTCGAATTACTCATTATCGTGAGACAACCCAGCGCTCCCAGGCTACGCGATGGAAACGTGTAACATAAAAACGACTTGCGAAGGCCGAAGGCCGAGGTTCGCGCAGGTCCGAAGGCCCGGAATGTTCCCTGCCGCGCGCTCGCCTGCGAGGCCGAGAACCGTGCTGCGGGAAATTCCAATTCCCGGCGATACCTACAAAATATATCCGACCCCTATGCAATTCCCTGCACAAATGTTAAGGCACAACTTTGACAAATCAGACAAAACTATATTTCCTGGCCTGCCTCACACAAGAAGAGGCTGCACTGCGCAAAATACTATTTTTTAGGGTTCCGTAGTAAACTACCCTTATAGTTTCGCCATGTCTGTAGCATAGCGCAATGGCCGTTAATACTAGAAATTAGCAATTTGGCACAGATATACATATATTAAACACATACAATTTTTTCTTATAATTTGTCGTAAAGGTGGGATGTTTATTTTAATTTGTTGTAATTCTATAGTGTGGGGTATCGTTGAATAGGTCTTTAAAAAAGATAAGGGACCCAGAAGAAAAATGATTTATAAAATTTTTTTTTTCGGAGATAACCGCTTCAGAATAAAAAAAATGTTCTCCCACCCCCTCAAACTTTTGATCCGTGGGTCCAAAAATATGTAAAAATATCACGAATCGTGGGCTCATAGAATACTTTAAAATAAACCTAGGTATTTCGAACATAATCAGCCCAGCCGTTTTTGACTAACTACGGAACCCTATATTGAGCATGGCCCGACATCGACATGCTCTTGGCCGGTTTAAAATATATAATTACAATGAAATTTTTTGTTTTAGTCCTTAAAATCCTCAAAAAAGCAATGAAATATTTTTAAACGGTTTTATGATTGAAATACTCCTATGTGTGACGGTCGAAAATCGGACACAATTTTAAACTAGTTACGGTCAAGCCGACTATTTATTATATTTAATACAAACCGGGCCACGGTAACTCGGACTCGCGCGCCAATAGTTTCACTAAACTTGTTTCTCATCTTTTTGAAGGTTACTGTTTTCGTTTTCACGTATTTAAATTAGGTACATCGCTTCTTTTTCAACTTTTATTAGACAGATAATTAGTTCGCATATTGTCCGCTGCTAACACGAGGTAACTTATCGTTTACTTCCTTATCCCTTTACACCCGGGTTGATACGATCGTGACAGTTAATTAAAGTCGATAGAGTTCATTATTAAGTTAGCAAATCGCGACTTTTCGGTTGCAAAGGGTTATTGACTATAGCCATATCGAGGTCAAATTTATACTGGGACTTCACGTAAAATCCACTATGTAGTTGTAAGCAATGAGAGTAGGGTTGGGGCAGCAACGGGCGCGGGGTGCGGGGGGCGGTAATTGATGAAGTGAGGCTCGCGGTTAATCTCCTCCGGGCACCTTCGACAACATGAACTTTATCTGCTCTAAGACGCAAGGAGGTCACCTTTTTTTTTACGAACAAAGTTTGAACTCGCGTTTTTACTAGGTACCAATTTAATTAAGTACGGTCTGAGCGAAGTAACTCGACGGACCTAACTATTAAGAACTACTATTTTAAGTATACTTATATTATTGTCTTTTGGGAATATAAAATGGGGCTCATCTTAATTTTGTATGAAAATTCAAAAAGTTTTAGTTAGTAAGAGTAACATTTTAACGATAAACAGTACAAGGGAGTCTGCCTGCGACCACGGGTGTAATGTCATGCCCGCAACGTTTACGCAATTAAATTCCATTTGTCGTTAAAATAATAGGGGTAAGCTGGCGAACACTGAACCACTTAATTTAATAATCTAATGTCTTTCAGTAAAAAGTTAGTAAGAAAAAATATTAAGGTAATTAATTATATAATTTTTTTCTCCTCAGAATTTATGATAATCATAGTACACACCCCTGCTGTCAATAAAGTTATACATTACGCGAATGCCAAATATTTTAAAAATCAATGATACAAGATCTTATAGAGGGTGGAAAGGGACGACGTTCCTTCTCGCTACCGGCCGAGTCTACCAACTATTACGATGAACTTTCAGTATCGTACCAACGTAGAAATATTAAAAAAAAAGTACCCCTCGTACAAAGTGAGTGATTAGTTAGAGTTCAATAGTATGGAAAACTTAATTTTCCATGTACACTTTCGATGTTGGTCCCATATTGAAAGTTCATCGTAATGGTTGGTAGACTCGGCGGGAAGGAACGTCGTCCCTTTCCACCCTGTATACGTTCGAATAAAACTCTGTATAATGACAATGAAATAGTAGGTATATTGGGCACTTCTTAAATTAACCAATATGTTTTTAAATTTACTGTAATGTATTAAACGACTATTAACTAACTATTCAATTGGTAAAAACTATCCCTTGTTGCAATTTTTCATTGATGCTTTTCGATGACAGACTTATCCGATCACAAACCAAGTATCCATGTCAATTTATTCATACAAATTATTTTTTATTTTAATCCAAAAATACTACTCCCTATTATTTGTAATACAAGAAACAAATGAGAGGTATACCTACTATTATATTTAATACAAATCAGGCCAGGGTAATTCAGACTTGCGCGCCAATAGTTCCACTTGTATCTCATATCATCTAATAATTTAATCTTCTCATTTCTAAAATCTTATTGCAATTTCCTGTTTTCGATTTAATTGCTTAGTCTACAAGAAACAACTTCCTGCTAAATCTCTGCTGCTGCAAAAACGAAGGTGTATCTAAGTCAACAGGAAGCACCTACCAATAATGTCCATATTTTCTACCGTATTTTTACCATATTTTCAAGAGACATCCGGATTCAGTGTTCAACTTAAATAGCTTTACGCCTAAGCTTAATAACCTATTAACCCATAATTGGTGGACAACGAAGAGATTTTATATGGGATACGTTGCTTCTTCTTAAGGGCCCGTAGCCTTAATTATTCCTGTAATCATAATTTAGAATGTGATATGTATTTATATTCTTCTGATAATTTAGAAGCTCATTAGGTAGTATTGCGCCGAACGGCCGCCATTCATTCGCACATCCACGACAGCCGACGATCCGCCGCAGTCATTAAACTTCTATTGTGCCATTCAACTATAACAATGAAATGTATTTTTTACCATGTCACGCCAATTAAAAGTCCTTACAAATAGAAGAATAATCATTAAACTCAAAGAATGTCCTAATTATATTCGAATGGAAACAAATGAATGGGCGGCGCATATAAACAGTTTTGTGGCGAGGTGCGGCGGGCCTCCGTTTAACAATATTTACATGACTAATGGGCCTCAATTTTACATAAAAGTGCAAAAGCGAGTGAACTTAGGCACACCGGCGAAGTGGTCCAATTTGCATGTTTTATGCAGGGCGAGTGATGCGGCGGCGCGGCGGCGGCGGCGGCGCGGACAGTGCACGCGCAAGGCTCTTTGAAATTTTTATACGCTATTCCCACAAATCGGACGACGCTGCATTTTATGAGGAATTGTGTCGCAGTAGTACTCTGCTGTCCGCTTTATATCACATCGTAGCCGATGTTTACGACTTCTCATTCCAGGACTTTTACAAAACACTCTTCCTTCAGGTTTTATACGACAATCAGGTTGCTAGCTTTTAAAATAAACATTTCCGCTTTTATTTTGTTAATAGTTCGCACTCACTCTGTAGAATAAATTTCACGCTGCCTGAAATATGCATATAGGACGAGTGGTACGCATAAAACAGTGGCCGGCCGCCTAATAAAAAGAGTAGCGATGGAACATGTGTTTTGCGCGCGGTATTTTCTTTTTCAATACATTCGGTTATAACGGCACCTGACCTTAATATGTTGCGGTGCGATTCCGCTAGGCTAGTTTTAAATCTCGCGCTGGTAATCGACGGGTGAAACAACCAACTTTTACAGAGAAGCCATCGCGTGAATGCAGCACTAGCTAAATTGCATTGTTCGTTTTATTGCAAGTGCGGATACCGGAGCTCTCGCCAGAATTATTTACTATGTAACAGCACATGCACTTTATTCTGTCCGCCAATTTTAATATTGAAACTTTTCGCTTTATTCATTGTTCATTGCTCTCTTACTCATATACACTAGTAATGAATTTAAACATTTAGGTTATGATAAGGAGCCACTTAAACCATGTACAGATAAATTGTGCTTAAAGAGCAGAATCGATGATAGAACCGAATCAACAAGAAATGCATGATATCTTATGAATATATTCAAGACAAGGTACCTATATCCTAATGTTTAGTTATTAACCTTTTCAACGCCAAGAACCACTAAAGTGGCCGTGTGTTGTCCTGCCTACCACGCCAGCAGCCACTAAAGTGGTTATCGAGTATGCTGTCAAAGTAACTGTCTTACTGACAGATAAGGTTTATTTTCGATGTTCATTAGTAGAGGTACTGGCGTGTATGCCACAATTTGATGCGAGAGCGAAGGCGTTGAAAAGGTTAAATATCGAATTCATAATACTTACATATAATTTTTTTTTTCATTTTTATTCCTATTAGTTCCGTTGGGTGAAGATTTCCCCAAAACAAAAGTTTTAATCTGATTTTAGTAATATCTAATGGAGTCCTAGAGGAAAACAGCCGGATAAAAAGGTAAAAGGGCATGATAATGTTTATCTTAGTCGAAATGGACACCTACGTTTTGGTTCGTTCAATACCAATTAATTAACTAAATATTCATCGTATCCGTAGTCGGGATAATGTAATTCCGGCAGCGAACTGTCTTCAGCAGAGCTTTGTAATAAAATCGAATTCTTTTGTATCGTATTTAGGTGAGGAGACAATGGCGCAGCGATTGCAGTGGTGGTCTTGGTTTATTTTGAACCATTACGCCATCGCTGAATCATTGAATCGATACAATACGACGTGAGGAACATCACGGCTGCAGAACAATGTAACCCGCTTTATAAAATGCAGTACGCCGCAAGTTCTTGCGCTTGCATTGTACCGGCAGCTTTGTGCGGGCTAAAGACTTGGAATATGGGCTTCTGTGGTAGCATTATTGTTTCGTTATAAAAAAGGATGATCCGTTTGCGGTATGCCACTGTACATATTATAAGTAGGTACTATGGTAAGATTATTTTTGAACAGGAAACTCTCAGAGCTCCGGATTATCCAGACGAAACGGACGCAATCGTTAGGAGATGCTTTTGTCCGGCAGTGGACTGTTATAAGCCGATGATGCGTGTATGATTTCAGTTGGATTGGTTCAAGTCGATCTGAGTTGTCAAGTGGTGATCCAGCTAATGAGATCTTCATTGCTGATTTGCTCACCTAAATCTAAGTGATAATATCCAGTAACAAACTCAACAACGCCATCGCGCATCACGATCACCATCGGGCGTAGTAGAGTGTTTCTCTTGTAGTCGGAATAGTCACCGGCACTAGAATTTTGTGCTATTTTTAGTGACATAATAGCATGTGTACAGTCGCCCTCAGACATATCATAGCGTCCAGAGCGCTCAAAAATATCTGAACACGCCCCCATCTTCATGACAATATAAAGGCGTGTTCAGATATTTTTGATCGCTTCAGACGCTACGATATACCTGATGGAGCCTGTACATACCTAGTTTCAAAAAGCCCTTTGTATAAGTCATCTCACTTATATTGTATTCGGCGATAAGTATTATCAGATTATGTGGGGATGATAGTTATTGCAAACGTAATTATTGATAGGCATGTTGAAACCATTATTCACCTCACCCAATAATAGATAATCAATATTATGTACGTGCAAGTTATTTTACAATGTGTTCTACATTATAAAATAACGAACTATAACAGGACAGCTCTTCCGCCAAGATCGCTCAGCATCGGTAGCGTGCATGTGCTTGTGCAATGATGTCGTCACATACAAAGACGCAATTTCCTCAGTGTCAGCTACAACCGCTTGCCAACGTGTCCTGGTGTACCACCTTACATTGCCATTGCCATTACATAACTTTTTCATAGCAACCGATTAAGTAATTTCATATAATGAGGTATAGGGAGCTTTATCACCTGAAATGTAATAAAAATAGCCGAATTTTTGAAGCATTGCACGGGCTATCCTGCACAAGACGCGAGTGTTTTTCACAAATTGGTATTATTTCCTGAATTATATATATTATGTTGAAATATAATTTCGTCGTAGAGGTCATGGGTAAATATTTAATGACATTATAGAGAAAATCTTGCTCGGAACAGCGATTTTTTCTATTCTTCATGTAAGAAATTTCTTCTCTTTGTTCCGTTGAGCTCATACAACTGACAGGTGAAAATAATGATTGTCTCTAGCAAAGCAAAGGAGCAAAATTATTGTTTTTTTGGAGGTACGTTACCTAGTGTATAAATAACTACAATGAAGTGTTTAGGTAAATACTTAAAAAAAAGTGGAACTTTAAACGTTACTAAAACACAATCTGCTACCGAGTCAAATACAAATATCACGATGTAGTTATGTATGTGTGCACCACATTTTTAGAAGTCTAATCCAAATGAATACTCTTAAATTTATATTACTTAGGTACCGTAAGACATAATATGTGTACTATTACTATTCCCTTTATTTTAATATTCTCTTAGGCTAGGTTGATATAATATGGTTATAAAAGTAAAATACAATACAACATACAAAAACAATATAAAATATAAACACATTATAAAAACCTAACCTAGGGTGCCGCCGGCAACGGGGCGGGCCCAAGCTGCCGGTGGTTAAGGTCGCAGAGAGAGGAACCGACGGACTATCCGCGCCGTGTCCAGGATTACCGCCTTCTGCATCTGACCCTTGATCCAGCCATCTAGCGAGAGACTCTTAAGATGTTGGTCGAGACTCTTCGCTATTAAACCGTTCGCTGTAACGACTATCGGGACTATGATCGTCGAGTCAACATCCCACATGGCGGTTATCTCGTGGGCCAAGTCGAGGTACTTACTGGACTTGTCCTTTTCGGCCTTCACGAGATTCTCATCATGGGGGATGGTGACGTCGACGAGCACAGCCCGGCGCTGCGATCGATCTACCAGCACGATATCAGGCTTATTGGCTACAATAGTCCTGTCCGTGATGATAGGTCGATCCCAATAGAGCGTGGCACGACCATTTTCGAGAACTGGTGCAGTTGTGTACTTGTAGTATGGCACTTCGACGTCCACAAGGCCGTATTGAAGAGCAAGCTGCTGGTGTATAATACTGGCTACGAGGTTATGTCTGTGCAAGTACTCGGTGTTAGCAATCTGAGAACAACCGGAAATAATATGCCTGAGTGACTCACCGGGACGGCGGCATGCCCGACAAATGTCGACCGTACCGTCCTTCAGGATATATTTCCGGTAGTTATTCGTCATGATAACCTCGTCAGCAATTGCACAGGCAAAACCCTCGGTTTCTCCGAAGAGGTCCCCGAATCGTAGCCAGTTCACCGACGCGAGCAGATCTACGTCAGGTCCCGTGAGGGCCTTGTAGAACCGCCCGTGTAGCTCCTTGCTCTTCCATACCGCCCTGCGGTCCTCGGTGCTTAGTACCACAGGTTTGCGCCAGTTCTCTTTTGCCAAGGAGAGCGGCGTGAAGTTCCGGTCTACTGCCACCACATCACGATGCATCCCGCACTCATTGTTAAGAAAATAGTTTCTAAGATTGTACACCTCGTGGTTGTGGAGGTTTTTGGCATTTAAGAAGCCGCGGCCCCCACACCTCCGCGGGATGTACAATCTCATAACTGATGAGCGCGGGTGTAGCATTCGATGTGTGGTAAGCAGTGTACGGACCCTTCGATCCAGGGCGTCCAGCTCGGTCTGAGTCCACCTTAGTATGCCAAAGGAGTATGTGAGTATGGGCATTACCCAGGCGTTGAAGGCGCGCACTTTGTTGCCTCCTGACAAAAGACTGTTAAGTACTTTTGTGAGCCGGCTGAAAAAGCGCTCCTTCACCGCCTGTCTAATTCCCATATCTTCAATACCCAAAGACTGTGACATACCAAGGTATTTATAGGTTTCTGCTTCCGAGATAGATCTTAACGACATTGTCTCAGAAAGCTGTAAATTTGTTGAATTTACTACTTTCCCCCGCTGCACATGCATAACCGCACACTTATCGACACCAAACTCCATATTGATGGCACTACTGAAAACTTCTGTGGTTCGCAGTAGCTCCAACAAGTCTTGGATATTTGGCGCAAATAATTTGAGATCATCCATGTACAGAAGGTGAGAAATGACTTCACCCCCTCTCCGAAGCCGGCAACCTAGTCCTGAATCCTTCAGCAGGGTGCTGAGGGGATTCAGAGCTAGGCAGAACCATAAGGGACTCAGACTGTCACCCTGGAATATGCCTCGCTCGATCCTTATGAAGTCCTGCGGGCCAGAGGGGTCATCTCCACCTCCTGGTTGACGAAGGACTGTGGTCCACTGCCCCATACACGCGCCGAGAAAGGATCTTAAAGCTGCATCAACTTTATACAGCTCCAAGACCCTCTTCAACCATGAATGGGGCACCGAATCATAGGCCTTCTTGTAGTCAATCCAAGCGGCGGAGAGGGCCCCTTTGTTACGCCGGACTTGCTGGCAAATGGTCATGTCGATGAGGAGGAGCTCTTTAGTACCACGGGACCCAACCCTACATCCATTTTGAGCAGAGGCCAGAACATTGTTCGCAACAATGTGCGTGTTAATTTTTGCTCTCAAAATGGATGTAAGGAGCTTGTAGAGTGTAGGCAAGCACGTGATGGGTCGGTAGTTTTTCGGTTCCGTGGTACTACCGGACTTGTAGAGCAGGAAGGTTACACCTGTTGTTAAGGAAGGAGGCAGGGAACCAAGCTCAAGGGCTTGTTGGAATTGCGCTGCTAATCGCGAGTGGGAGCACCGAAACCATTTTAGCCAGAAGTTGTGCAATCCGTCCGGTCCAGGACTTTTCCAGTTCTGGGCAGGGCGGATGGCACAAGTTACATCATCGGCGCTGATGGCAACTGCCTCCATAGGTTCGATGCTCTCGCACTCACGTTCAACAACGTTCATCCAATCGCCTTCGATGTGTCCGACGGGCACCGACCAGATGTTACGCCAGAAATCAGTCATGGCAGTAGCATCCGGCAGATGCGCGTCGGACAAATGATGATCGGTTCCCTCCCACCTTCGGTATAACTTCCTTTGGTCACTTTGGAAGAGACGGTTTTGTTGAAATCGATCCACACGCTCTCTGTAGCGGCGGATACGGCTTGCCCATGCATAAACTTTCTGCTTCAGAAAGTCAATGCGCTCTGTGAGGTTGGCCATGTAGTCGCAAGGCATGATGCCCGTTCCCGCGAATGCCTGGTTCACAAAACGCATTACTCGGGGGCGGCTATTGCCCCCCCTGAAGCAGATCAGCTTTGCAATGAGAGTCCTAAACGAGTCGATACGACGCTCGATCCGCACTTGCCATGCGGGGACACCCCCGGCGGTCCTAGGTGCACGGTCAGCGTCCGGAAACTTGACTCGAGCAACACGGCACGCCGCGATGGCCCCGCAGTACATGATCGAGTGCGTATCGTCCAAATCTTTACTGGATCGTATGTACGGCTCCAGTAAAGCGTTTAGGGCTCCCATTAACGCTAGATTGCGTCTATTCATGGGCAAGCGTGGTAACCGTGGCCTAGAATTGGGTGTGGAGCGATATTCCATAATCGTCTCTTCCAAAGTCCTCCTCAGATGCTCATCAGTTGCAGTACTTACACTCTGACTCGCGAAATATTCCTCATCGGCACTGGGATCAACCCGCGGCGCCCCCGGTGCCAGGTCGGGTGTCGGCACCGGATCCGGCGACGTGGCGGGCCGGTCCCGCGCCGAGGTGGAAGCTGCACGAGTCGAGAGAGCCTGCAGGCGAAGCCGATCAAGTGTCGAGTCATCCAAACGTTTAGAACGTAGAATGACCCGCACCTGATCCGCTAGTCGTTGCTCCGATACGGCGATGGCGGGTTCAAGAGCCTGAAACAGAGGCAGAATCCTAGAACGGTACGCGGTTAGTCGGGTTCCCCCCTCTGTAGCCTCGTAGTAGGCGCGCATGCAATTCTCATTCATCGTCTGAGTCCATCGCATGCGACGCACTACACCACCGGCAGCGGGAGCCGTGGGCGGGGCAGGATGTCCCGCGGGCCCCAAGCGTGCCGGCAGCGGTGGCCGTCCTCGCCGCGCAGGTGGTCGTGGCGGCGGCGGCGGCCCGCTCTCGTCGCTGGATCCGTCTGTGTCGGGCGCTGTAGCGAATTCATCGCCCGACGACGGTGTGGACGGAGAGCTGGACGAGGCGGGCGAAGGTGGAGGTCGTGCGCAGGTGGTCTCCGCTCTGGTACGGCTTCTTGTTTGCATGTGATTTAATTCATTTGCGTTTATACGCGTGTCCCCGTTTGTCTTGACATGACATGTCAAAATGGTCACTTGAAAATTTGTGTAAATTTTCGTCACTTGCACATATTTATTTTAATTGTCCCCATGTCGTCGTAGTTGTTGGGGTAACAGGATGGTTTTTCTCGCCATTTTCAGGCATAACACGCGTATAAAAATAAATGTTTAGCAAATAAATATTACAAACATGCCTGTCAGTGTCAGCGGTTTTTGACGTTTTTATTATTATTAAATTCCTTCCTTGATCCAATGGCAGAAGTTGAAATTGTGTTGGTACATACATACTATTTCTCCCAAGACTGTATGTAGGTACCTCATTCAAAACTATCACTTAAAAGTTTAGAATTAATGTGTAAGTATACCCTGACACATGAATAAAATAAATTCCTACATGGATTTCAAAGAGCCTTTTCCGGCCTAGTGCGATGAAACATATTTTTAGAATTACTCTGTCCACGATTAAGTTCCATTCTGTTTAGAATTTTAGATCGATAGAGCCAAAAATAAATGCTGCCGCTTAGGCCTATGCCAGGTACGAGCAGATAACTACATTTATAAACATATCGGCTTCCGTATTACTTAAGCGAAGATACCAAAATAGGACAAACTGCTGAACAAGTCTCTTGCAACTTCGAAATCAAAACGTAAATAGCACATTCTCTATTCGGTGTTTGCTGACTTGTTGTCTTAAATTATTTAAAGGCTATGAAAGGTATTCCTTCTTTGCTAACTTAAATATTTATGTCTATTGTATTAGCCTAATAGGTGTACCATTTCTTGCCTACAGAGCAAAGCAAATTATAATGACACTTTCAAGTTGATCTACATTTCTAGAAAACCGAAAAGTAAATCTATTCTCTTTAAAGATATTCCTATCCAAATTGACAAATAGACGAGCTATGAGCAACGTTTATAAATATTTCCGGCCGATCGTGATTGTAACCATAGCCATTGTGGGTAACCATATTTCGATATTGCTATTAATCGTAAGATAATATTATATTATAACATTTATAACTGTAGGTCTTCATTCAGATATTTTTTTCGAACGCGAAGTATATGTTATACCTACCGCGTAAATAGTTTTGCCTTCGATAAGTTAGTCGGATTGCTTGCCTTAACCATTAACACATATAATATACACGTAGTACCTGTACAAAATACACATTTATGACCAATTTGCGTTTGAACCAAACAGTTGATTGATCTGCACTCCCATGTCGTCCAGATGTTGATTCAATGACAATGTGCTTTAAATGGCGGCGCTGAATAGGCAAGATCTACCGGCAGGTCGCTTTGAACGCGCCTCGCCCGCTACAGAGACAAGCGCCGCTGGCTAAATTTGCCATCGCCGAGACAACGTTTACTAACAGCACTATCATAGAATTTCCTGCAAACTATTAACTTACACTCGCTTTCAATATTCTAAGTCTGAGCTTACATAGTCACATTTGCATAGTAGTTAGCAACTTAGCATAACCGCATGGTTATATTTATAAAAGTATCTGATCGGTGAAACAGAATACTTTTTTCTTTTAAATATTTCCTGTGTATTTTGTATACTTAAAATACATTATTAAATATACTTTTTTTCAGTAGATGGTGCTTTTTTTACGCGCTATTTTTTTCCGCAGTTATGTCGTAACGTAACACTCGTAACAGATGCTAAAATAGTTTTAAACATAATAAGTAGGTATATGTACAATAAGTTTTGAGCTCAATCACAGAAAGGCAAATATGTGATGAGACTGATGAGTACCTACTTAATACTTTTTAGCAATGAATAACATTTTTTTTTATTGATATCACCATAAATAAAAAGAAAAATTTCACGACACCCACGGTTGTATATGTATTAATCCACGTCCTCAGATTTTCTATGTCTATACCATCAGCTACGCTGTCTCCGGACAGGGTCGAATTTATAAGAAATTATAAAGTAGAGTAACTTCCTTAAAAAACTCTAATTTATTAAAATAAATTTATTTGATCCACATAAACTTGTGATGTAATCAAGTCAAAAAGACCTTTTGCGCTATGCCAGAATGATGCGACTGGGTATGTCCGCCTCCCGTCGAGACGAGATGGCCTATTACGAGTACATTTTTCTTTCGGTAGAGGTTTTCAAGACTTAATAATTAAAGCAAAGTTGAGTAAAGTATGTAATTGAATACCATTTCTTTCTTGTTATGAAATAAAGACAATTGGGTACATTAATCGATAGACTTCTTAGTCAATTTGCAAAGCCCTAAATGTGTCTTCAATCCCGCCGAAAATTTTACTCATTGTTAAAGATTTTTCACTCCGTTTACTTTCATCAACTCGTTTTTTAGATTCATCTTCAAAACACGCTCCATTTTCTTGTAGTTTTTTCCACATCCGATCTGGAATATTGCATAATTCATGTGACGTCTGCCATATCAAGACATGAGGATATCTATTGCGACGATTGTAGAAATTATGTCAGACTACCGGCTCCGTTTGAGACGGCCGTTTAAGGCGGTCCAACTGATCAGATAATGACACATACGTTAATAACAACACAATTGGTCTCAACAGCAAATTGACGTCATAACGACCAATTACATCTCAATGAGAGGTCTCCCCGACCAAGTACATAACTGGTATTCATAGCAGTACATAAATATGATAGCGGCCTCTTAAACGGGTAATGCTGATGAAGATGATAGATACCAGCAACAATTTATAAAGGTCGGTTATTTATTTTGTAGATTCATTTCAATTTGAGATGTTATGTTTACTAGTATTATTCAGAATCACGAGCTCTTACGACAGGACAACGAATTTTCAATAAATCTCTGTACATACGTCAAGTTCTATAATTACCTCTCATTCGGGTACCGCAACACAAAGGTTAAAAAAAATGGTAGCAGAATGCATAAAATAAATCTCGGAACGTATTCGGACAAACAATGGTCAAAACCTCTTCACTCACCACTAGTTTCTACGCCATTGATTTGAAGTATTTCTTTGGAGAGTTCTATGCAACTAAAATGTTCATCCAACGAGCTGGCCCCAACGGTGTGGATCCGCAACATGTGCAGGAGTTCCTTCTTCATGAACGGTCTCAGCATGGCTAGTAGCCGGTCCACAAATCCTGGTGCGTTGATGATGTGAAATTCTTTAAGACGAAAGAATATTGCTTCCTGAAAATTAAAATACTAATGGAAACATCATATTCGTTCAAAAAATATATGCGAAGGAGAGGTGTTATAATTAGAGAAGACAGATAGAACAGATAGAATTCTTGCGTCGCTTTGTAAGTAATAAGCTAATAAGGAACATAGGAACACCAATTCAAAATTACATGGTAAATCATACTAGGTATTTATACTAATAAAAATGTGGTGACGGCAGTAAGAATACATTTGTCACCACCCCAACTCCACCTGCGGGTGTCGTAAGAGTCGACTAAGGGATTGAAGTGACACTGACCATTATTTGATAACATATTGATGATGGGCAGCAGCGTCATCATAGCGGACACAACTGCGATCGCCAATCCACTTGCCCAGCGTGGCGATTATGGGCATTTACCTCCTAATGCATCTATACTCATAGTTAATAGGAGAGGCCTACGTCCAGCAGTGGACTGTCACAGGCTGATGATGTGATGTGATGTGTATGTAATGACCATAGATGTTAGCTTAAAATCTTGTCCTACAATTCGAACGTTAATTACCTGTAAGAAATAGAAAAACTGTTGAGCTACGGTAAGATCTATCTGGTACAAGTGTCCCAGTGACACCTGATCCATATTGAGGATCACGACGAGGCCTGGCACAGTGCCCTCTTCTAGTTGCCAGAGGTCCAATATCATTACAAACGCTCTGAAGTAAACAGCAAAGTTTAAATTTAGATTCTATCGACAATTCTATCTGAGCAGGTATGTTTTGTCTACTAAAGTAAGATAAATAATTCAGGATTAAAATGTAAACATCTGTGTTGTTACAGTTGTAAGACACGGAAAATAAAAATAAAATAATACTTACTCGTTTCGAACTTAGACTTACTTTACCTAAATATAAAATAGCATCAAATACTTTTTAAAAAGAAATGTCACTTCATTTCAGAAAATGTTTTTCGCTCGACTACATGAATACATTCATTCTTGAATAAATATTACTGATAGACTATACTCTCATACCTCACTACATCACTGTATACGAATTTGTTTGAGTCGGTATTTAATATTTGGCAATAAATAGCTCGATTTCCCGTTGCCGTGCTAGATTTCAATGGAGTAATCAACCTGTAAGACAGTATTTATTAGTAAAAGCGTAGATAACATTTATTTAGTAATTGAAGGGAAACAAACAGCGATAATTGTACATTTATAAGTAAATCAGGAAAGATATCATACTGGCCAAAACAGATAACACCTATTGATCATAAAGACGAGGATTCACAAAAGGACTTGTCGCACCATGAAGCGAAATGCTGTGGGACTTCAGTTGTACTTAATGTATGTCAATACAGCATGTATATCGCCATCAAAATCAGGGTGATTACGGGGTCGTGATCCCAACTGTGAAAAATGGGTAGATGGTCTTTCTGAACAATGTTTCCCATGGGACCTATATGAACAAACGTACTTTTTTTTACGACTAGTTAAGTTCGAGTTCATTAATATGTATACGTTTCTCCATACTAATTCCTTGCAAATGTGTTTACATAATTATGAAACGAGACTGGAAGCTATGAACACTTCCGTACCGGTCGGTATGAAATCAGTAATTTTTTTCGTGATATTCATATTTGTTCCATGGGAAACCTTATTAAGAAAGACCATCTTAACATGTTTACACAGTTGGGATCACGACCCCGTAATCACCCTGTATATCGGAGCGGGCATATACATGGTGCTCGCGAGCATTGCGAAAGCTTTTAACTATTATTTTAACTATGCAGACATCAAAATAAACAAAAAATATTATGAGACCCTAATGTCAAATTCTAGACTTTTTGAATACTTTTTAACATTTCCAATACTTTTTATCATAATCATAACAACCATTTGTTAAAATTATTTTTTAAATGTTTTTTTTAGGGAGAGGTTTTTTCGTCAAGTCTATTCTTATTTTTTGATTGTCAGGCAAAAGGCGTGGTAATAATAGAACACATTGTGGTAGCATTGTAATCAAAAATAAGTTTTATTACGAGTTACGTCGAAAAACTTATTTCGAAAAAAAGGTTAATTATCTCTGGAACAAAGCCGAATCCAGGAAATTTTATGGAACATTAAATACTCTAAATATGCTCAGGAATTCAGCATTAAAACCTTTCGGAATGCTCACGAGCACCGTGTATGGTGCTCTAAAATGTCAGAGAATGCACTCTAACGTCACAACAATAGAGGCTAGCTTAGATGTTTGTGAGCACCATGGCCGTCTCGATATATCTGATAACGACTGTGGATACAATGAAAGACAGCTAAAATTTTATTATACATTTTCACCGGGTGCCTGTCGTGTGGCATAAAGTCGATTGTCCTAAATTTTTTTGGCCGAGAATGTTTGGCATAATGTTACATGGCATACTACTTGTTTAGCCTACTTAATTTTGCGCATACACGTTTAAAATACCTACACCATATTTATTCTAATATTGATTACTCGAACGTCAAATGACCTAAAGCATAATAATCCTAATGTTCATTGTAATAAATATTGTTTTCCCTACTACTCGAACTGTCAATTTTCACTGCGCCTACTTTTATCATGGTCCGAAATTTCATTCAAAAAGGCATTTTAATAACAACATGCAAAACATTTGAACAACAGGGTGAATGGTTAAAAAAAATGTTCAAGTAATAAACCAGGGTAAAACCGACGTGGATTGGTTAGGTTTCGAAGCTAGGGCGGAGTGAATGGCGTAGTCTTTAAATACTTAAGTATTTTTAATCAATTGTTTACACATCCTCATACTTACAAAACTAAAAAAGGGGGGGGCGGGGGGGGCGAAGCCCCCCACAAGGGGGGCTCGGGGGGCGAAGCCCCCCGCATTAAAAAAGAAATAATCTGAACCTCCCCTCCCTTAACCTGGATAGGTTCGTTAGGTACCTTTTATCCCTTAGAGCGGAAATAGAAGCCCCGCGCAGCGGGCCTTCGTCGACCGGTTCCCAGGACAAAATTGCTCACTTAAATTCTTTGGACAACAGGGCGACTTATGTAGTAAAAGTTAAGTATAAGGAAAAAAAAATATTTTTAAAGTTAGTTAAAGGTAGGTAATTACTTTTAGTACATTAAATAGTAGGAACATCACCATTATGCAAAATAATTTTTCGATACATATACATTAGACACGAAAATCATTAGAACAAACAATATTTAGGAACAACCAAGTTAGGATTAACAATTTCGGCATAACAAAAATATGCGCAACAATGTTTATGCCATTCATTTTTCGGCGTAAAGTTGTTGTGCGACAAATTTTTCGAAATAAAAACATTATGCCACCCGATATAGACCCATTTTCACCTTTTGCAAGTATACAATTGTACGTACACATATGTTATGCTAATGTTTACATACACTTTTCGGCTCATTCGTATTCACCGACATTCCTCAGATATGATATTATTCATTATGTAGGTATATGATTCATAATGATATTTTTCTCTTAGTGAATCTCTAGCTAAAACAGGTACTTAAGGTGTAACAAGTAAAAAGATAACGTAGGTAAATGGACATTATTAATAAAGGCCGGAGCAACAATAAAGTAGCAGTATTTACCAAGTTTTTAGGGCATTCTCCAGTGATTTGTTTATTATCCTGTTTTGATAAAACGAAAACAGGTTTCGCAATGAAAAGTTAAGATCGATTAACTTTTTTGTAGACTCGGAATTTTGTTCACATCTATGAAATGCTAATATTATATCAAGATCTGAAAAACAATGTTTTAATTATTAACTAGTTTGTTAAAGCATTAACCTCTAGCCTCTCAGAGGCACATTAAAAGGTCTCAAACAAAAAAATATCTATTTTATTTTCTACACTATCAAACCAATTCAAAATTCACTAGCTTTTACTGTCTCGGCGACAAGAGGTTATAAACATTACTAAATCACAAATAAATGTAAATATTCTGAAATTTAATTTATTTTGTATCACTTGCAAAATTGAGCACATAACTAACCGTCTTTTGTAATAGTCTTGTCAGTCAGTTTCATAGGCATGATGCTGATAATGAAGGACACCTTGGAATAATATTCTTAATGTTAATGACCAATAATTTTCATTATTTTCCTTTCCTACTCACCAGTAATGTAGTCATTCGGCAAATGCGGCTGAAACTTAATCCACTCTCTTAACACTTTGACGTCTTCAGGTTTTATCTCGGGATTTTTCTCATATTCTTTTTCCACGGAAATATTTATCACAGCTGGCATCTTGAACTATATGCTGTATATTATGAGCAGACTGTTGTTCGCGAAGGATCCAGCGATAATTGGAAGAAGACATGCGTGTCTCGATACTATAACAGACGTTCTGTCTCACAAGTCGCACACTGGGCCCCAATAGACAAAAATTGAGACTTAGTATATGATTTAGCATACGGTAAGGAATGCGATTTAAATATGTTAACTAAAACAGACTCCTGTACCTACTTAGTGACAACGTGTTTTTGCATGAAATAATCAATTTTGCTTTCAGGCAAATTTTGAAGTTGCACAAATTGAAGGTTTATTAATATTTTACGTTAAAAATCACAAAAATACATCTGGAACTTCTCGTAAAAATGTAGTACCTACATAAACTCCTTAAATTCCTCCGCATTTTCACGGAAACTTCCGAATTCACCTTTCTGACTCAACCAACTATGGACTAGGACATTATTTCCATAAAAATATGTAGGCAAAGGATTATGCACCGCATTTGTATTAACTGTGTATCCTGTCATAATTATATCAAAAAGTAGACGTTACCTACACCTAATTTTCTATATTTTTGTATACAAATAAACCTACGCACTTTACAATAAAAGTAGGTATTAAAACATTTGACAACATCGAATGAAAAGCGGACAGAAGGATTGTAGTGCACGCCATCCAATTGTGAAAGCCTCCTTTTAGATAACCAAAATACAGGTTGATTCCCATAGTGAATCCTTAAATGTGTCACCGCTATTTTTTGTATATCTTGTAGATATATTCATCCAGGGTGAATAACTTCTTTAATAAAAACCAATTTTCAATATTTTCCGATGTGTGACCAATTGACCAGTGTGCACCGATGAATAGCATTGTTGATACAAGGTCAGACAAGCCATTTTTTGCTTTCAACTCCAATATAGACATCAATTGAGTTTTTACGTGCCTATTTTTCTGCTGTAAGATATTTTCGGGCCCCAACAAATCAAAATTTAAGTGAGATCTACTCACACTATTAATAGACAAACACCTAGCAAATTCAAGGAGGGGACAATCCCACGCAGATCGATTCAAATTCACTATGCTACGTTGTTTGTTCCTATCCACTATCCTGTAATTCCTGTATACCAACCTATATACTTTTCATTATTCGAACCTGAGACTTCTATCATCATTGACAAACTAGGCTGTCAGGTCTCACCAAACTAGTCGACGCCGTTTCGGCTAATCGCGTACGGAAAAAGCTTTATGTCAACGCAATAAGAGCGAGGACATCGTAAATCGGCTCGGCCCGCGCGAAACGACGTCTTTCGACGGGGAAAACGGCGTTTTGCCGTAAAGCTGTTCGCATTCGTACGACCCCGTTTGCAGCCTAACGCACACGTTCGCATTCCTAAATCTCCTAACACCGTCGTACGATGCCGGAAAGAGTTGAACGGCTCCGATCACGGCCGAGTACCTACGATAAGGACCGGTCAGAGCTGGCGGAAGCCGTTCAGCGTCTTCGACGGCCGAACGTAGCTGCTGACGACGGCCGAAAAGAGCCGATGACGGCCGAAGTAGCTACTGATGCGTTTGTATTTATTCATTTGAATTATTACCCACATTAAAATCTGCAATAGATCTGACAACACGAAGTAATACTGTCATAATCATACACGTCTGTTCAATTTCAAACTAGTTACTAACAACTAGTCTCCAAAAATGAGATTTACGATTGCCGATCACCCGCTGTCCTATCTATCTGTTCGTCGGACTCAGCGGCTGTACGCGTGCTGTCTGACGTCTCGACGGCAGGACGGAGCACGGGAGAGCCGACCGCCGCTTTACAACTGTTGCGGTAGCAAATCGCAGCCGATCGAGCGTTTCGGCGGCCGTAAGGAGGTTGAGACTGCTTAACGCAGGTGTTCAGCCGCGGAGACGGTCGATCGGCTAAATGCGAATAGTGTGGTGTAAAACACTCGGCGAAAGCCGACTCCGCGTCGATTGGTTTGGTGAGACCCTAATATGTCTTTACACACGAAGGGATACTGCGCAATGAAAAAAGCGCAATTGTTATATTTAGTGACATGGAAACCTGTGTGGGGTCTGTTAATTCTTTTTGTGTGTAAACGCTGTACAGCCCTGAGGCCCCGTGGTCGTGGTCACTGGTCAATGAACAGAATAGGCTGTCGATGGATACTGCCAGAGAAAAGTAAGAGTAAAGAACTTTAATTTTTTTTACGCGATGATGACTTAAGGTATCTGGAGATGTGTGAACGCATAGAGTAACTACATTATAAATACTCCAGCCCACCAGCCCATCAGCTTGTCAGTAGAAAAAGGCAGCTTTTTTACTGACAAGCTGATGGGCTGCAAATTTTCTATGGGCTAGGTACTTTACTTTTTTACAAACATGTGTCGTATGGAGTTAATACTGTCATCATCATGATCATTCACAGCCAATATTCTCATTGAGAAAAATGAAATGGGATCCTTAGGCTATCCGCAATAATCCTGTAAAGGTCCCAATGTTTAAAAAATTACAAGTTTGGAGATATTGTTATTCAAAGTTATGGACTCGAAGTACTGGATCTCGGCATCACGATATCGTAGTTTGTCAGTCGCAAGACATCAAGATAGTATACCAGGTACTGAGTCATAATAGTTATTTTCGTTTTATTTTTACACTAATTGGTACGTTTTTTTAAAAGTTATTGTACATTTTTCCATGTTACCAAAATGATAAGTTATTAATAACTTTTAAATCAAGTAAAAGAATCCATAATAACAAAATTTCCAAGAAAAAGAAATACAAAAAAAAAATTAAATGACTATACTTATGTGGAAATGATTGTTGCTTAGCTTATTAATGCACCATTTAAATTTTCACCCCGGTTGTAGGCCACACACTGTATACACGGGACACGGGATTATTGCCGTTATCGCCACGCCTGGCATGCACGTTTTCGATCGCAGTTATATGAGTACACCATATTTTAAAGGATGCTGCTGCCCATCCGCTGGTGTTCTTGGATGCAGTTTGAGGACGTACCCGAGTTATTACTCTATTTTTATACTTGTCTGTGGTAGCACACAGTCCATTGCGTTCACTCAAAGAGCGCAGCGTGCAGCCACAGAATCAAAGTCAAACTACTCATACCACTGCCTATTTTACTGCTTTATCTAAAACGAATAATGAAGTTTTAAGGTCAGGTTAAACTATAAAATGAGATTAACGATATTTATCAACAGTCCATCTTAACAAAATGCCTTGTTATATTTTAGTAAATTATGATGTCGAGATTGCGACTTCGAATAAAAATTTAAAATTCGCGGTAGGGCCGCTGGGGGCTATACCCGTGATATCTTAATGCGATTCAGTTTAGGTTCTGCTTGTCAGGTTTTGACAGTTACGTACTCTATGGATTTGACGCAATCACGAATCAGTTTAAGTCCTGAACCAAATCGCATTAGTAGATCATGGGAGACCTCCTGCACTGTGTTGAAAACCCGTTAACATTCTAACCAAACGTGTTGACATTTCTGCTTAAGTATTTAGGTAGGTCATACCATAATTCTATGTAACAAGCGTTTTATAGTACTCGTAATTATGACGGTAAATATGTTTCCATTCGTTTAAGGGTTAACCAATGTCAACCGCTTTCGTCTGCATCAATTGCCCGTTTAGTCCTCTATTGAATTCGAGACTTAAATTTAATTGAATTACACTGGCTAACTTGTGTTCTGCCCCAAATTGCTCTCAAAAACAACTTCAGTCTTTCAATTTACTTCATAAATCAAGTTTCTAGCAGTTTTCGTCGATATCTCGTGCTCGTACCATTTACACTCTATCAATGTCGTTTGAAAGGCGTATTGAAAAGGGTACTTGACATTAAAATCTGACAGGGGATAGGTGACCTAGGAATAGGTGTTATATTTATTAGCTAGGTAACCATTTCTTTCACGGAGGAAAGATTTATGCGCAAACCTCCCTAAGTAGGCGGTAAAAGTGAGCTAAAATATGTATAAAATAAAACGTACACTTCGATCAAGGTTACGTTTAAACAAATATTCATTTATTTCAGACGATTTCGCTGTTTGATCATTTGATCAAGTTTCTGCGAAATGATAAATTATCAAAATATACCGTTATTTTTAACTTCGGTGAGCATTTGTACAGAGAATATCAAATAAAAATAGTAACTAGGTACTGAATGTATTACCTACTCAATAATGTAGTACACGTCAACATTTCACATGTCGCACACGTCAGGTCAGACATGGTTTCACCTCCGCCGACCAGGGATGATGTATCGGCAATTACCCTGTCTACCGTCAATCGAAATTCATGATTCTGATTCTACAATTCCTGTAGCCATCGCTATTTACGGCAACGCTACTGAATTCATTAAATTTATATGGATACCTATAACAGATCGATAATAAATTATCATGGAACCCTAGCTAACCTTATAATTTAACGATTTAAATAATATAACATTAACATTATCGTCGTTTTATACCTTAACCAATAAGATCAATATTTTATCCATCAATATAAATAAGAATAGATAATTCTATAATGTAGTTCAACTGACACATTAGTAGCAGACATTCGTTGTTCGAGAACTTTACCTTTATATAAAAACCGTTGTTGAATAAAAATAACACCAATTTGGTTCCATTATTGTCAGCGTTTCAGTACAGTTCAAGTGTACTAATTGTCCGTGGAAAATAGATCCGTATGCCGTCTTGTATGCCGTATGTGATAGGGCATAGATTTTCATTACTTTAACGCGTACCATACTTATGCTTGTGCCTAAAATTCCTCTTCAAACAGTTCAAACAGTGACCTTGACAAATAAATGGGTGAATCAACTTTTTTCTGTCTGTTATTACCATGGTTACGGTCGCCTGAGTCACGGTGGTTTTATGCATAATTATGATACTTAAACTATGCAAACATGTATTTTTCTGGTGTTAATAAACTCTTTCCTTGATGGGCCATCTACAAACATGGATTATATGCATGTTTGCATAAATTAAGTAGCGTAGTTTTGCATAAAACCTACGTGACTCAGGCGACCGTAACCATGGCAATAACAGACAGAAAAAAGTTGATTCACCCAAATACTAATCAATCTTAATCATCCTAGGACAAGGATATAGCTTGGTGAGTGAGAAAAATAGTCGTAGCCAATATTGCCAAATATCAAAAATAATCATTTTTTGTAATTTTTTATTAACCTACCATCAAAAGCAAGAAACCCGGTGTCATAGCTGCATGTTCTAGCGTTTGCCCGCGGCGCGCGGGCCGGGCCGCAAGCGATGCAAGCGCTTGAGCCAGCGGCGCCGCTGCGCGTCGTTGCACGGCGTCGGCCGCTCCGGCTCGCTCGGGAACGACGAAGGGAAGGGCTCGCTGCCGAATGTCAAATTTTATGTTATACTCTGTCCAACCACTTGTCAGTAGAAAAAGGTGGCTTTAAACAATATATGCGGGAAGTGTTGGTTGTCCATAGAACATTTGATTTTATCACCACTTTCTACTGACAGGCTGGTTAGACAGCGTATAAGTGAAAGGCTAGTAGACGCTCGAAGTCGAGCGACCGGTGTGAATCATTGATACAGACAATATTATTATATTATATTCAATAACATGACATGAGCGAGCGCAGCGTAATACGTACGTCACGATACGATACACGACTATCCCGCTCGCACCGCTCGTCACGATCATCTTTTTTTTTGGTTCATGGCCTATCCCAAATGGCCAGATAAACTTATAGATGTCGCGTGTCGCATAGCTAGCCAATCCGATGCCCGCTGTCATACGTGCAGGATTTTTACTTTAGGTAATTATAATTAAATTATGACCTTTAGTTTAAAGATACTACGACGCGCTACGACGTAGCCCGTAGCGCGGAAACAATAGTGCTACGCCCAAGGCGCGCCTTCACGGAAGGGTGGCTTCATGGCTTGCTTATATTTTTTCAGGATCAATTATTAGATTTTATTCCAATTCTTGTAGGAAGAAAATATCGAAGTATTTATAATTTATGGTGTGATATTAAGATCGGAGTTTTATAAATCTAAATTGGTCGCATTGAGATGAGATCTTTATATAACCAAATTTTAAATAGGTACTCGATTGTAAAGTTGCTTAGCGATCGGATAATAAAGCTCAAGTTACAGAAATCGTACATGTTAAAAATATACACTCGAGTCCATCTCGATACTCCAAGTGGACGAATGTAAGTACAGAACTGCAAGCAGTGCATAATTGTTTTTTGTTTACATTCACTCAGTGCCTTAATTGGATGCTAAGTACTGCGTTTCGAATTACCTACACTTCTCAACATTGATTTGCCATACATGTTTACCTTTGTTTTTATTCTTGAAAATTTCTAGGAAGATTATTTTAAAACTAGTTAATTAGGTCTTATATTCTTAAGCCTATCTTTATATTTAACTATAAATCCGTGGAATTAATTCGCTTCTCCCTCACGGGTACCGCTTGCATTGACTCCTGCTTCAACGCTTGTAGTATCTAATCATTGGCCCCATTTTTTTTAAAGGTTCATTGAGAGTATCTCATACTCCTCGCACTCTTTGGCGATCCGTCGCGAATTAACACGATTGGGCCGGCAGCGTGGTGATACGCAAAAAGGGATTTAGCCGTCAGTGACACTTCAGTAACTTAGTAACAGTAACACTTATGAATTATGATGGTAATACCGCGACTAATCGTTTCTCATCGTTGCCGTCACGTTCTAACAAGTAATGTAAGTGCGGAAGTGACGCGTAGCACGATAACTTAATAAAACGGGACCAACATAAGCCACCTTCTCTTATTTTTCCTGTGTTTCTACTTACTCTCGCAGCTGCCTTACGGGCAGCATGAGATCAGCGTACAGCTTGCGTTGGCTGCACGTCAGGCCGCTCTTCTTTACACTGCTGCTGCTTTTAGCGCTTGTAGAACTCATTGAACCACTGTTACAAAAAGACAATATTTGATACTAGGTTTTATCGCGGACTGTACATACTTTGTTCAGTCATTTTATCTAGTACTCGTTAAGACGAGTGAAACGAGTCCAAAGATAGGGCTAGGTCATTTCGCTTCCATGTTCCGGTAGCCACCTTACGACTCCATCGTCAGATCAGATCCACAATATATGTAATTATATTGCATTGTCATCTTACTTACATACTCGTATGTATACAAAATTTCAGCTCTATCAGTAATCGGGAAGATAATCAAACTTGTAAGTAGGCTTACTGGGCGACATTGGGGCGTGATCCAAACTGTGAGGAACGTGTTAAGATGGTCTTTTTGAATAAGGCTTTCCATGGAACAAATATGAAAATAGCCAGAAAAAAATACGATTTTCATACTGACCGGTGCGAATGTGTCCATGATTTCCAGTCACGTTTCACAATTGTAAGGGATCAGTATGGCTATGGAGAAATGTATACATACTAATGATAATGAACTTCTACTGTACAAGTCTTAAAAAATAATTATTTTCATATCGGTCGCATGGAAAACCAGGGTGCTTAGACAAGTTGCCAATCGCTATCGCTTAATCGTCAATCGTAAGCGAAAGGCAGCTAACTGTCTTTATCGCACTAAAATGAAAGTGTGACAGGGAGGAAAAACTACGATACACTACTAAGCGTTAGCGAATGGCAACTTGGCTAAGCATGCTGGTCTAGAAAGATCATCTCAACGGATGGGACTAGGTCGATTTGTTTGTATAAGATGTCCCAAGATATTTATTTAGTTATTTATTTTCACAGTTAGTATCACGACCACGATGTCACTCAGTCAGTATATTTAAGTTCACATCAATAACTTACATGGATTTCTTTGATTTCTGGTCTTCTGCAGTAGGCAATGGTTTAAGCATGGTGTCAAAGGTGGTTCGGGGTAACCCTACGATGCCGAGCGACACCCCTAGGGCCGAGTATTTCTCCTCCGGTCCAGCGACAATATTGTAAATGTATTTAAGACGAAACGGCAAACTATAATCACCAGATTAAAAAAAATTAAACCGACTTCAACAGATTTCTCCAAGATGTTGGATCTTAGAGAATATAGATTATGAGATTATAGATTTAGAGGCAACGGGACTATCTCGGGGTTAAGCCCGTTTGGTATTTGGTAAAAAATATATAAAATTCTTGGAGATATCGCAAAATAAAAGAAAAAAAGTTGAAATTCAGAATCTCATCTTTTTTTGAACTCGTGTAAAAAGGATTATTTCTATCCATATTAATTACATCCAAATACTTTAGTGACTGAACATATTATAAAATCCACAGTCCGCACAATCCAAACTTAATATTCTCTCCAAAATACAACATCTAAATTTAATAGGTACATAAATAACAATCATCTTACTGGGGTTGATTGATAACTCCGATTCCCATCATACGATAGTCGATATCTCTATAACAAAACACTTCGTTCATCATCGGAGACTTCGTGGTGAGCTTCTTATCTGTTCGCACGCAACCACCCAACAAAACGTTCCTTTCCTCTTTCGTCATTTTCTCCAGGTATTTGGTCTTCAGAGTGTGCTCCACGGTGTTGAAAATTTCTGATTTGAATAATCGATTCACTTCAAGCTCTGTTGAAAAAAAATTACCCAGATGACCTCTATACTTATCTAGGAAAAGCTATATAAACATATATTTAGAGTCGCCACAAACCTTTTCCTATTCCTACATAATATAATTATGATTAACAAAATTTCACAAGAATCAGTTAAAAATATTTTTGACAAATTTGCAAGCCTGAAGTGCCTAACATTCTTTAGACAAGTGACAAAACATCTTGGCATTGAACCGTTAAAAAAACATAGAAGTATTGTCAATATCGTAATAATAAATATTACCTCAAATAGATAAAAAGAATAGACGCACCGTGTTTTGCCGATTCCTTTATTTCATTGCATTTTGAGAAAAGCTGGAACACTACTTAGCAGGCATTGTACTTATATTCATTTACCCACATAGCCTTCTAAGTTTCCCGGCGTCTGTAGTAATGTACTATAAATGCGACAAGTAGAGGGGAATCAAAAGACAGATAGACTAAATAATTGTTAGCTTAGATAAAATCTTCAACCGATGACTAAGTGGGGCACTTTGGGAGTACCATTTTACAAGATCTCAATATGGTGACAAAATATTCGGGTAGGAAGTAAATAAATACAGCGGATTTCGTTTCAGAATGGGTATTTAGGTTACACAAATGTCGATCGTCGGTAAGCGATATTGTTAGACTGCGCGATTCGAATAGAATTCAGATAGCTGTCAATCTATATTCATTTTATGAAGTCCAATTCTATTCTGATCGCGGCATGATACTTAAAGGCCGAGACAGATATTAGGCCCTGAATACACATTAAAACAGTAGTCGGCTAAAAACTAAAAAAGCCTCGAAACTCCGAAGGAGTTCAGTGATTTATAATAGCAGACTATAAATGTATATAATTTCATATCTCGTAACTTCAAATTAGTTACGGTGTATGCAAGTTTAGCCAATTCAGTATCGTAATAAACTAATCCGTGATCATGTCTACACCTACCTACGAAGATCAGAATAATAGTTGGCGTGGAAATTGACGCTCAAAGCGATTTTACAAACATGCAAAAAGTATTAGAATAAAAAATGACCTATTTGGTTGAACGCCTTGCGACCTAAAGCGAGCCAGACGATCTGCACGCACATACGCAGCATCGTTTCGAAGAGACGCGCGTCCTTGTCAGACAGGGACCGCCGCTTCTTTGCTGGCCCCATGTGGTGGTATTTCCTAGTATCTGCTCCACCTGCAATCACAGTCGGTAATACTAACCCAGTGGCAGTCAAGCTTGTAAAAAAATGTTTTTTGCATACTTTAACATGTACTTAATCTGATAAAAAAATGATATTTTCCATCAAAACAGACTTCCACTTGTTCCAATGGTATTGGTAAGAAATGTTCCGATTGTGGATTTTTACAAATTAGCTGTCATTCTTTTATAAACACTATTTTTCTGGGGCTCTCGGGTAGTCGGCACAATTTTGGTGTATGCACCCAAGCGGATACAACGGGTGGTAATTTTCTGTACACTCATTTGGCTCCTCTTCGAAGTCTGCAAAAAATACTTTTTCTTCCTCTCGTTCACACTAGATTAGAGTATTGATGCGAGCGAAATGGATAAGTTTACTATACTTATATATACTTTAGGCTATAGTGACTGTCGGAATGGTTAACTCATGTTAACACAGTCAACCATATGAGCATATTCCTAGGCTTCGCCCTCTGTCAGCGAATGTGTAAGGGTGCGGCTCCAATGAGGCGGAGAGGAGCGGAGATGTGCAAAATTGGCCAATGAGACCGCATGACAGTGTTTCGAATTTTGAATTTGAAGAATATAATTGGTCAATTTTGTACATCTCCGCTCCTCTCCGCCTCAGTGGAGCCGCACCCTTAAGGGCACTAAAAATTCTTCGCAACTGAACTTCTTAGAAAATTCCTCGTGTACAATCGCTACCCACCTATAAGCATGGTGCAGTACTCCTTAGCAGCTAAGACCCTCAAGTCGTTCAGGTTGATGCCGAACTCCTCCTCGACCACGTCGCAGTACGGCGTGCGCACGCGCGTCTCCAGATCCAGCATGCGATGCGCCATTTCGTCCGATACCTATGGAGATGATTTTTAACACTTTGAGCGCGGGGAACTCCCGAGGGGAGTTCTCTGTGGGAGGTCCATTTTCACTACAAGGCGGAAAAATCACGGGATCGGCTACGAGCGTAGCGTGTAGCACTCGTCCGCAATGAAAGTGTTAACCGGGTTTGTGTACAATCTTATTACTACGACTACTAGGTACCTAACTACAAGTCAAAAGGTGGGGTTATAGTCTACACGCTAAAATATCGACTAATGAATACATAACAAACTATCATTCACATTTTACCGACAAACGGGACTTAATCGCGTACACTTACGAAAAATTATCCTAACGTTTCGGGCATGAATCTAGTGATTTACAAATTGAAGCGTGGTGAAACATTTATTTTCAAGTCATTGGATGCTGTGAGTGTTGTAAGTACCCGCCTCGCTAGAATGTGTTGATACATCTTCTCGGCCTCGCCAGTCTGTCTGCGATCACAGGTGTCAGGATAATATTTAACATAAGTTTACGTTTGCGTCCCATTTGTCTTTAAAATATGAGTGATGTGATAAGTAAATAATTCTCTCTAGGACAATAGTTACACGCTTGCATCAAAATTCATAAGTCTCATAACAGCACGTAAGTGTGGTGGGCACAGCGGCACTCGTCACCTTTAGGAGTTTTTAACATTCAAAGGGTTAATTATTGTCAAAAATTAAATTTGTGAGGTGGTCAGATGATCTGGTTAGAGTTGCGGGGACTCGGTGGAAGCAGGTCTCATCCATCCGGCCAAAGTGAAAGTCTATTGAGGAGGCCTATGTCCAGCAGTGGACGTCCTATGGCTGAAATGATGATGAAATGTATGTGAGAAACTAAGGAATGTAATTTACCTGTAGGTAATATTGGCAGCATAGAATTAAGGCCTTGATAAACCTCTCGGTGGTCGGAATATGCAGAAGGTTGATCAGGGCGGGACTCAGTATGGCTAGTGGCGCCGTGTACAGCGCAATATCCTTGCAATCCTGCGCATATCAATAAATCGGAGAGTAAGCAATGAGTCAGTGACTGACAAGTATGGCCCTTATATCTATATAATTGCTCTTATTTAATGAAAATATATCCAACAGTTTGAACTACATTATTCGCTACTTTTTGGTTCAAATTTGAGTTTTTCGCTTGTTCGGGTCTCATTGCTAGCTACAACAACAACTTTGCACCCTTATAAAACAAACAACTATAATTACCCTCATCGTTTATTGTGTTATGTTTTATTGTTACCTTACTTCATTGTTTTGGTATATTTTATTAAAGCATCGAACTACCCCTATTAATAAAATACTTATTAATTGCGACTTACTTGCACTGTAACCACATCCCGCTGTTCAGGTTTCAGTTTCCTTTGATAACGTCTCCTATACCGTAACTGCAATATTAAATGGCGTACAATAAGCTTTCTCTATACCTATAGAAAGGTAAGCCGAGAGTAATAGTTAGTAGTATAATATCAATGCTGGACTTGTATTTACAACGAGCCATATTAGTAGACTTTCCAAGTTAGAAAGGGAGACGTAGATAACTCCAAAGTTAAAGGTGGGAGTAGCTTAAATAATTTATTTATTTATTTAATATTTATTGCACAAAATAAAACTTAATGTACAAAAGGCGAACTTAATGCCAAAAGGCATTCTCTACCAGTCAACTTTAAGGCAAACCAGAGAATAATGTAGGTTATAATGTTATAATTTTTTTAGACATGACCGACGATCAGTCTATTATATTCCTACGGACTTTGTAATATATGTAGGACATAGATAGGCTTAATTATTACCGTCAACCGAGATAGCGAGGTGAATAGGGATAAGAACCGGAAATTACATGTACTTCATAATTTCGTAAACACTTCCAAACACAGTTCAAGCAATTGTTAATGTCGCCAAAAGTGTTATGTTGTGTATATTTTTAAAAATGTTTATATATATTTTTTATATTCTTATAGTAATAATCAATACAAAATCAAGTAGGGATACCACAATCTTCAAATATAACACTTTCCTAACTGCTGGTCGCATAACTAAACATTGAGCGCCGGGAAATCCCGAGGGGAGTTCTCTATGGGAGGTCCATTTTCGCTACAAAGCGGAAAAATCACGGGATCGGCTACGAGCGTAGCGCGTAGTACTCGTTCGCAAATAAAGTGTTAAAGTGTTCATGCTAATAATATTTCACCCGAGGCTTAAGTTTATTTCTAAAATTTTATTTTTTATGTATAATTATAAAAGTGCTTTCTTAAAAACTAGACCTATACCTGCTCTATTAAATCCACGTCGTCTCTGAATTCAATGGCTCCCGTCGGCATTTTGGTCTGGATTTGAATGGCTTCGACTAGTTGTTCTCGCCGATCGCTGTAATATTTAAATATTGTCAAACGAATTCAAAGTTATATCGGTACACTAGCGACCCGCCCCGGCTTCACCCAGGTCGGATTTAAGCAAACATAGGAAAAGACAGCGGGATGCTTTACTTTATCCTATGCATTGATAAACGTAACATATCTTCAAACGAGCAATTCTTATGTGTATCTTTATTATATAGTTTCATTTTTGGGAGGTCGGGAAAGGCTCTAACGATTTTGATGATTTGTTTGTCGTCGCTATCTCGTACATTACTCAACCTCGGGTCTACAGTAATAAATTGATGAAAATATCACCTTTCTGACACTCTGAATACGGGTGTTTTTCAGCAATATGTATATTAGGGGTTTTTAAGTGCGGATATTCGATCTAGCTTAGTTCTACATCTCTCTGAGAAAAAGTGCGTATTCCAGTTGAGCGAAGTTAAATCTAGGTACTATTTATGAAATTATGTCACCAGAATGGAAACGAGACTTTTTTCCAACATTATCGGTGTAGGTTAATTTATAGTTATAGGTTTATTCATAAGATCCAAGCCACTCAACAATCAGTTGTGTCAACACACTGTGTGAAAAAGTACCTAACTAGATATTAATTTCTGCAGTTTCCTTCACAAAGACCACTATTTCAGAAGTAGGTACACTGTAAAATGTTTATGATTGCAATCAAATCATTGATAACCGCTATACCTATCACGATTACTTACCTTACAAATGCAATTTGGTTATCAGTTTCGTCCCAAATCCAATGTCCCTCTTCATATAGCCCTCCCTCTACTTCATCATCTTCATCGGCCATTGCTTATTTTACTTATATTCCAATAAAAACCCTTAAATACGAAATTAAATACAATTTATTTGTAAATACGAAAGAAACGTCATTATGATTAAAACATTTTTTTTTATTTTGCGTGGCTAGTACCACAATATAAGTAGCTAGTAGGTAACTTTTTGAGAGCTAAATCTCTTTAAAGGACGAATATTATGTTAACTTTCAAATAACTTTTTCCCCGATATACTTATTACAGTTATTATTAGCAGATTAAATGTTTATTCAACTATAATTTAGCATTTTATAGCTATTCATACACGACATATCCTTATCAAATTTAATTCCGTAAGGTAATTGCTCAATTTCGCTAGCATTCATAATGAAAAATTGTAGTGAAAACAGATTACATGGGTATTTTCAGACAAAGACCCGTTTTCATTGAGAGCGCACGTGAATGTTGTGACAGACCGCCAGACCTTGCAATGTTCCGCTTCATAACTTACGAACTCGAAAGACTTTACGAAAATTATGTCAGGTATCCAAAGTAAACACAGAGATATGAACAAACAAATTTGAATTTACTAAATTTATATTCCTAATAGCAGTTCATGGATAGCTATAAGTAACGAATCTCTGAGTCTGCATCCTGCGTGTTTGTAAGTTTCGTAAAATTTACTGCGGTAGGTACCAGTAAGTTAGTATAGGGTGATGTAACCAACAATGAACGACCAAACATTTTTATCGTTTGTAAATGATAATAAAACTATTCGGTCTAGTTTAGATTAGTACTTAGTTAGAATAATGTTGACATTCACGGGTGTAATACCTAGAACGTGGCTAAATTGAATAAACATTATTTTTATGTTTATACTTAGCTTAAAAATATACCTCATAAAATCCTCTTGTCCACCAATAAGCATCGATTAATCGGTTGTAGTAAAATTGTTAACATGTTTTGACATAACAACGAACCACTGCAAGTGCAAACAACCTTTCCTCGTTTACCTTGTCCGAAATCTCAACCTGAATGGAAACTGAGGAAAGGTGGTTTACAGAGGTTTATTGTTATATGCAGTTTTCATGTGGGTTGGACACCGAATGGGAATGGTACTACTGCGATCAAACTAAAGCATTAAGCTCATATTACAAAAATAGTGGTAATCCACTTAAAGGCACTCTCACTACTGATTAAGTAGGAAAAACAAGTAGAAAACTTTAAAAACGTATTTGTCGATTTTTTTTTCATATAATATATGACACATACGAAATAAAAATAAAAAATCAGTCTAAATCGATGAGAAATCACATCATTAGCCTATCTCAGCCTGCTGCTAGATAAAGCCCTCTCCTATTACCTATGTGTATGACCGCGTTAGGCGGTAATGCCCATATAATCGCTACGCTGGGCAAGCGTGTTGGCGATCGTAGTACTGTGTCCAGTATGATGATGCTGCTGCCCAACATCAATCTTTAATAAAATTAATGTTACAACATCCACGGAAAGAATTGGGGTGGTGACAAATGTATTCTTTGACGGCGCCACGCAGCGAATTATCTTTTTCCATTTTTTTTAGAAGGCGATACTGAATTGGTCCTTTTTAAACGGATCACTATTATTTTTACACTCTGACAACGCATTGTGTTTGGCCCATGGTTGACAACCTTACCCTACTCTCTACGCCACTGAATATAAAGTTATGCTAATGCTACTAGTGCAACTCCAAACCTTAAAACTTATAAAATGAAACGCTCCAAGTTATTCCATGCATGCCGCACACCGCGGATGCGATTGCGCGAATACAAATTGATTCTGCTAAGCTTAAATAATACGGCTAACTTTGCTTTCAGACTAGAAACAGTTTATCTAAAAGTAGATTTGGCAAGGAAACTGGGCCAATTTACACAAGCTTTTCAAATTGAGGAATGCTGAGATTTTCTATAACTCGTATACCTATCACATGGTAAATGGCTTAATGGTTTGTTTTGTTTGGCTATCACTTGGTAGCCACTATCCAATAAATGAGTCCATTACAATTTACTGTTGAAGGCAGACCAAGGCTAGCTGAAGTGAAATGTGTGAAGTGACAGACAGTCCGGTTCCCGATCCGAGTTTTTCTACTCCCGATCCGCCCGGTGCGGTCTATTGAGAGCCATTATCAAAAATATCATACATTACACTCTGGCTGGACTTGATCCGAGTTTTTACCATCCCTTTTTTGCTAAGTAAATCTTGGTACACCTTCAAGCAAAGTCCTAATCACGCTCAAATAAAATAAACATTGAATAGGTAGGTACTGGCCGATTTATAAAACAAGTAACGGATTATGATCGTAACCTGTGAACTAGAAAGCAATTTGAACAAGTGTGTCATATGTGTTAATTCATTGAATTCGAGCACACAGACGATCGCACAGAAGGGGACGAGCGGCTTTGATCATGTGCGCTCTGGCATGTGATCAGATGAGCCCTCCTGCCAGGTGGGGTAGTCACATTTGTTGCAACAAACCGCTTCAAATACATATAAACATTTTATGATGATACTCGTACCTACTCACAGAATGTTTGAGACACGGCTATGGTACTAGAAATAAAATACGCACAAAAGAACGCTCGTGACTCGACCTTTTTAGTTCGACACAAGCATCCGTAAGGACACGTTAGTCTTCAAAGCAACTTTTAGCGTTTGCTGTTTTAATTGCCTGTACTTTTAACGCTTTAGATGTCATAAATGCTTTGCGGTTGACATTTAAGGTATACTCAACGTAAGACCAGATACATAACAGCTTCTTTGCCGTATGAGTACAAACTAAAGAAGCACATAACCGTATTAAAGTGAAGGAATAGTAAAGTGGCTGACGAAACAGAGTTGTCATGGGGGCTAACATATTTTAGTAGCCGACTCTACCAGAAGGTCAGCCTCAAGGATCGGGGTCCGAAATAATCCCCGAAGGTTGCTCAAGTTCGTATTAAGTAAACTCATCACAAGACATTTATAATTAAAGCATGAACACGTAATGAGAATGCCCTCCGTAGGGTCACTGGCTTTGTATGTCATACGATAGTCAGTCTTAGACAAAACATATTAATATTAGTGTCTAATTAATTATCCAGTGCTACTCAAATTAGCGGTGAATAAAAAATGTTAGGTATTATAAGTAAGCAGTCAGTTAATATTTTAAGTATACTATAGACGATGGGAACATCATTACGTAAGTATATTAAAAATTAAACTTTTCAGCCCATGAATGTTGTGATTTGTCGCTAATTTCTCGCAGTGCGAATCGACAAATTAAAGAAAATTGTATGATAATATTGATAATATTACATGTATATTTCAATCAATATTAAAAAACACGTTTATCATTATTTAGTACTGCCAAAAAGCACCTGAGGGCTGAAGCATGTACCTGTAGCAATAAAAACACAAACCCATCTTTATGAAACACCAACGCAACAAATTTTTGTAAGTACCTACTCACCCGCTTACAACTCTGAACGAGTGTTCAAAACATACTCGTAGACTACCTCATACGGACTCAGCTTTATGAAATTATGCTTTCGAAGATTTCAGTCAAGGGGTGGCTTCTTGAAAAATATATATCCAGCGCAAAATCAGCGCCCGCCAGTGAAAACTACTTTTCATGCTAAAAATTTGTAGGCACACAAATAGTTTCAAAAATGCTGGGCAATATTGACATTATTGGTTAAAAATCAGAATGTGAAATGCGTAGTTTATGGTCAGTAAAAATTCAAATTTGAAACAAGTTAACCCAGCTCGGTTATGCTCGACAACAATGTGCATACAAATTCCATTATTTGCCGAGGAGAGATATACAAAGGTTTCATAAAGTTAAACCGGCTATTATACAAACAGCAAAACAATACTAGCCAGAACAAAAGTTTAAATAGCTACGATTTATACTTAACTATCCTGATTTTAAGCAAAATATCTTATGATGTTTTAAAAAGAAAATATATGTAGTTTGTGTGACAAAGAGCTCGTAATGTAAGAATTAATTAAGAAAGTAAGTAAAGGTCACTATGCAATAAGCATAGGCTCGGTACGTGAGTAATAAAATTAATGAATCCTTGCGCTGGCTGTACTAAATTAGCAGGACAAAGTTATCGCTCCCACCGCATATACGTAATCGCTAGACATCTTACATATACGCACCATCCAGGTAAGTGATCTGTGGTTCAAAACAACAACAAACAGTCCAATGCTCTTTGTAGAATTAGGTTTCCACTCAGTGGTTGCCTTTTTACTCAAATAAACTCTGCAATGAAGCTTCAATTTCTATTTTGTTGGTAGTTATCGCTAATATTTAGGAACCAGAGGACAGTTTTGGAATGATAATTTTATGTTAGCTACTGTCAGCTATTAGATTATTGTGCATTCACGTGGCAACGCAAAAACCGGTACCTATATGAAGGTAACATAAATATTCCTAATCAAACAAAACTGAAATTTGATTTTGAAGACAATTTAGAAAGTATACATACAAAAACAAATGAAACAGCTCACGCTTCATCTATGATCCCTAAAACAAAAGCTAAATTGAGGCGGTCAGTAACAAATTGCCTATAATAGAATTAACAAGACACGAGCAGAATTTAGAAACGAAGCAGTGCCTCGGGGACGTAGGAAGCTGATATAATCCCCGGCGGTGTTCAATCTACTCCTCAGTCATAAACCGGTGTTCCGTGGACGTAAACTGAGATACGTGCCCGCAACGATAGCGCAGATAGATGAGGCATGTGCTTGTGCAACCCTAAGTTTACAATATTGTGGTTCAGAAAATTTCACAGTGAAAATTTAGTACTTATAGTTTTATTTAGGTACATAAAAAGCATCTAAAATTACGAAGGTTAACTTTCGCATCATAAGTCATAGTAAATTGATTTGAAATGGGTGGCAATAGAAACTATATAATCAAGCATAATTTGAAAAATACGAATTGCTGATGAAGACCAGAATGAAAAAATGTGAACGAGTGCATTCCCGTGGCCTGTGCGGTTTTGGGATAATTTTGTTACGCTAGGAGGTTTTTGGAAGTTTCAGTAGTGTCGATTTTTTTTTATTCGTACCTGCTAGATGCTATAACTACTTAGAACTACTACTTCTGAAACTTAACTTTTTTTTATCGGCCTGGTTTAGTGTCCCACTGCTGGGCAAAGGCCTCCCCTCTTTCCCTCCATTCGGCCCGAAGCCAAACTTAACTTATTTCAAAAAAATCCTCTAAAGGGCCTATTCTGATTCCCAAAACTTCACTGGCAGCACAAATGCACAAACTTATGTTTTAGCCACCCTGCATAATATTATTATTTATTTATTTATTAAGATTACCTATTGTACAATTATGCTCAGGCAAGGTGCTATGTGATTCAAAATCAAAAGTTGTTTAACGATCAATGATTTCAAGGCTTTTTTTTTTCATTATGATTTGATAATAACACCTATACAGGGTGTGGCCTGTAATAGGAGCAAAAAATGAAACGGTACACTAATAACCCAATAAATAGTCATAATTTTATAGTTAAAAATTAAAAAAAATAATTTTTTTGCAAAAAAAAAATTTTTTTTCCTTTTTTTTATATAGTTTTACTGCAGTCGACTTATACCAAAAAAGTGCAATCGGTGTAACACATAAAAAAATTTTTTTTTGCTAAACCAATTAAAAAACCATGAGTTCAAAAAAACTTTTTAGCTCATTTAGTTTTATGTCCACTGAACTACCAATATGTTTAATCATTAATAAGGTACAATGTTGTGATACCTAGATACATCAGCCATACCTGGGATAACTGGGGGCAAGTTATAGGGATTTGATATCGATTAAAAAGATGTCGATATAATTGTAATAAAAGATGTTGTTGAACATTCTCGATTACAGTACAGAGGTTTGATGTCATATTTGATATCGGGCCTCTTCAGTTAGTAAAAGTATGCAGATATCATTTTAGTCAAATTGACTATTTAAATATTGATATTTTAATATTGATTGTATATTTTGCAAACTATTTTAAAATAAACGCGTAAATACCCGTTTAAATATTTTTTTTAGGAGTAAATACCTAATATTTATTTAAGCCGAATAACATTTTGATGTTGTCATTCACAGTAACATCGATATATTTTTAGTCGATAAAATATTTTGCTACATCACTTTTGTATAAATGCCCCGAGTTATCCCAGGTATGTACATCACTCATAGGTCGTAACTTTAACATACTGTTTCTCCTTAATGGATAACTTTAAAACACTGGGACCTTTTGCGAATAACTAGAGGCAGTCAGAGGAGTCTTCCATTTGATTTTTTGCTTTAGTTACAGGGCCCACCCTGTATAGCTATACCTTTACCTAATTAATATAATCTTCCACTTCACGTGAGTCTCAATCTTACCACGAGTGGTAAGCGACAACTTTGCGCTTTTGATAAACAAATAACTACGAGTATAAGCAAAAAGTACAACGAAGTGGTGTTTCAACTCCAATCGATTATCGAAGTATTTTGTAACGGACTTCAAAAATACGGAGGTTTTTAATTTGTTACGGACTTTTTGTAGATAGAACTTTTTTTAAGAAAGTTGAAGTGGCTAATTTGTAACTAAAAGATTTTTTGTTTTGGAATTGGTTAATAATTTTCATTCGGTAAGTAGGTACTTATGCTTTTGATCGACCAGAAAGTCCATTTTCTCCTAGTTCCTTAAAAACAGTGACCAAAATGGTTTTTTATTTTATTCTCTTGAGCGCTACGGTACCTAATTTGATTTAATATTTAGTTTTACATTTTTATGAGGTGTTTCTCGGTCAGCTTTTACAAGATTGTTTTTTGTTTTGATTTTCTATAACAGAAACTATTTAAAACTGATTTTTAGTATAGATGGCGCCTTTTTAGGCGCTAGTGCGAGAAGTGGCGCATTTTACGTCAGGTCTAAAACTTCGGAGGGCCATCTGTACTAAAACACGTCGTACGAGACACGTGCAAAAAGGAAAATCGTAACTCGTGTCGATTTAAAACACTCCCGTCGGTCGTGTTTTAAAACATCGCCACTCGTTTCGTACTATTTTAGCTCGGATTTGCTTGATATCAATAATTCACAAAGGGTAAACGAGAACTTTCTTTCCTGGTGCAACAAATTATGATTCCCACAGATATTGCCTAGGTATTCTAAAAGACACTCTAGCACCATCCAGTGTTTTATTATGTTGGTGTCCTTAGCATGTACACTATTAGCCCTACTGCAGTGACTTTGGTTCAATGTAGGTAGGTACCTGTATGTGTGTGTGTGCAACATGTTTTATCGACGAACTAACATTGAGCTTGTGGCAAAGCTTAAATATACAGTGTGTTACGAATACCATCATGGAGCCTTCAAGCAGTAATTTATCCTATTCCTTTCTTTTAAGATACTATATTACTTTAGAAGAATTAGGTATGTCTTTAGGTGCATGCTCACGATCGACATCTTAAAAACAGATGTTTATTTTTCACATGTGAGTCGGTTCGATTCCCAAACGAGGTAAGTAATTTGGAGAAAATCTGGAAATGCAGAATTACTAACTGGTGATTGGATTAAGGTTGATTTTAGAAATTGGTTGGATGGGATTTAAACAAATAAGTGTAGCTTCTTCGACAGTTTATTTGCAACTGAGGTTTGACAGAAAGTATCATACATGCATGTGTGCGTGAGTCATACACAAGGATACAATTTAATGAACTGTCTTAACATACCGCCTACCAAAAGGATATTGATTATCCTTTTATAAACTTATACAATCATGCAAAATTAATAACAGAAATTACAATGGAACATCGAATACGAAATAATTTCTTAACCAAGTTTGCTTGTTGATCAAAATTGGAAAGAAATATGTATCTATATCTATTTCAATAAAAATATCAAACTCTCTTCAAGAGAGCGGAAATGCATTCCTATTACAAGTATATTACACTTATAAACATTAAGACTATAATTAACAAGAAGTGTTATGTTCAATCAGAGATATCGATTGGGAAATTACAAAGTTTGCTGATAGAACGTTTAACAATAGTTTCACCACTTTTGACACTGTACACCCGCGTTAGTCCATCGGTTCCAGGATGTTTCTCTACTACACGACCCAGCAACCATTTTCCAGGAGGTAAGTTTTCGTTTTTTATTAATACTATTTGACCAATATCGAATTCCGTCTCTCTTTTCGTCCATTTAGTTCGTTGTTGAAGCCTTGACAGATAATCTTGTTGCCAGGTGTGCCAAAAATCATTTAACATTTTTTGCAGATGCTGCCATCTGGATAACATGTTCGTGTTGGTATCAGAGAAGGTAGGTGAAGGTACGACTATTGGTGTATCGCCAATTAAAAAATGGCCTGGTGTTAGAGGCTCGGTGATTTCTACATCGTCTATGGGGACATAAGGGCGCGAGTTTAAGCATGCCTCGATTTGGCATAGAAGAGTTGTGAATTCCTCAAAGGTAAGATGCGAATTTAAGACTCTCTTTAGGTGAAACTTCAGAGACTTAACTCCACTCTCCCATAATCCGCCAAAATTGGGACTATATACAGGAATGAAATGCCACTGTGTCCCGTCTTCTGCGAGCTTGATGGCAATCTCTCCATCAAATTCCAGTTTAGCTTCTTCGAATGCATCTCCTAAGGCTTTATTTGCTCCGATGAAATTTCGCCCTTGATCACTCCAGAGGTGCGCGCACTTTCCTCTTCGTGCAACGAAACGTCTGAAGGCGCCAATAAAGGCCTCCGAGGTCAAATCTCCTACCAGCTCCAAGTGTATAGCTTTGGTAACCATACATACAAATATAGCTATGTAAGATTTTGAGGTCCTTATTCCTCTACCCCTTGACGTAAGTGTCAGATATGGACCAGCGAAGTCGACACCACTGTTTAGAAATGGGCGTGCTGGTGTAACTCGTTCTTTAGGCAGATTTCCCATTAATTGCCTTTTGACAGTGGCGTTTTGTCTTGCACATATTAAACATTTGTGGATGTATGCTCTGACGTTATGCTTCACTTTGAGAATCCAGAATTTACTCCTTAGATAACACATCATCAATTGTTGTCCACCGTGAAGAGTTCTTTGATGAGCGTCAGCCACAAGTAAAAAGGTAAGTCGATTTTTATTGTCAAGAATTATAGGATTCTTACTCTCTTCGCTTAGATTTGCATGCTTAAGGCGACCACCTACCCTGAGAATATTATGTTCATCAAGGTAGGGATTCAATGATTTCAATTTGCTGTCACATCTAACATGTTTATTATTTTGTAATCTATTTATATCATCATCAAATATTTGTTGCTGTATCAATTTGATACAGATTTTCAATGCACCTTGTAAATCTTCTGTGGTTATTGGTGTAATGTGACTGTTAGCTGTTATATATTTCTTGTAATTTAGAAACCGTTTGCAGTATGATATAGTTTTCAGAAGTTCGTTTAAGTTATCAAAATCGTCAAATTGATTTATTATAGAATGGTTATCATGCGTTTGTACCTTTAAGTTGGTATGAATGTTTCTTTTAATTTCCAGGTCTGTGGTGGTGTTCGACGTTTGAAATGGGATTTTATCAGATTGTAGCCATTCTGGGCCATTCCACCATAATTTATGTGAAATAAGATCTGGCAATGTAGAACCACGTGATGCAATATCAGCAGGGTTCCATTCTGATGTGACATGATACCATTTATCGCCGATGTCATCGAGAATGGCGACAACACGATTTCTGACGAAAGTTTGCCAGCGATTAGGGTCCCCTTTTAACCATGACAAAACTATTGTTGAATCAGTCCATGCGAATACTTGACTTTCAGGAATTCTCATGGCTTCTCTAATTTGTTTCAGTAGTTTCGCCAGCATTGTAGCACCACACAGTTCCAGTCTGGGTAACGATAATGGCTTTACTGGACTTACTCGGGCTTTAGCAGCTATGATACTCGTCTTAACATCGCCATTTTCGGTTTCAACTCTTAGGTAGGCAACAGCTGCATAAGCATTTGTTGATGCATCAGAAAATCCGTGTACAGTAGTTTTGTCTAGTCTTAATTTAGTAGTATGCAACCATCTCGGTATCTTGATTAATTTTAAGTGTTTAAAATTGTTTCTTATATTTAACCATTCCTCTTTTATTTCAGGTTCAACTTCATGATCCCAACTGCATCGGTGTAACCAAAGTTTCTGGATTAGCATCTTAGCTTGGATTACGCTTGGTGCCAGCCATCCCAAAGGATCGAATAATTTCTGTGTTTCTGCAAGAATATTCCTCTTTGTAATTGTTGATTGCTGCGGTGGTAGCGCAAGACTGTACTGAAAGCTGTCTTCTCCCATGTTCCAAGAGATACCCAATGCACGTACCGTTCCATCGAGTTGAATGTCCATCTTAACATTATTACTTCTCTCGACTGCTGGGAATTGTTTCAAAAAGTCGGTGCTGTTGGAAGACCATTTCTGCAGATCGAACCCTCCACATTTAAGAATGGTTGCAATATTCTTTGCAACATCTACTGCTTCTTCTACGCTATCTTGACCGGACATGAGATCATCCATGTAGAAATCTTCTTTTATCGTTTTTGCAGCTACAGGATGATGTTTACCTTCATCTTCCGCGACTGTCTGCAACGTTTTGACCGCTAAGTATGGTGCAGATGCTGTACCAAACGTGACTCGAAGCAAGCGGTACTCTTTAATGGGATCACCTGTGGATTTGCGCCAAAGAATTCGCTGAAGATCTGCATCTTGTTTCGTAACTAAAATTTGACGATACATTTTCTGTATGTCTGCAACGAAACAGACTTTCTTCATGCGCCATCTCATGATTATGTTTCTCAGGTCTTCCTGAAGCTGTGGCCCTACCAGTAACTCGTCATTCAGTGAAATATTGTTTGTGCCCTTTGAAGAAGCATCAAAAACTATTCTTACTTTAGATGTTTCTTTGTCGTTTCTAATTACAGCGTGTTGTGGAAGGTACACTGATGGATTTTCTATTTCTGTGTCTGGGACTTCTTCCATGTGCTTCAGTGTTGAATATTCTTCTATGACCTTGATGTATTCTCTTTTGTATTCTTCATCTTTCTCAAATTTTCGTTCTAGTAGCTTAAACCTCCTCAATGCTACTTCTTTGGTTTCCCCTTCTGTTGATTTAATTTTCTCTGTTTTTGTTGGTAGTTTCACTATATATCTTCCTTCTTTTGTTCTGGTAGTTGTGTTTGCATAAATGGTTTCGCAAAGTTTCTCATCGGCGGTAAGTTCTGGTTTCTCTGCAGAGTCCAGTTCCCACATGTTTTTTACCAGAAGGTCTAAATTTAAATTGTGATGCATGACTATAACATCTTCTGAAGAATTGCTGGGAAGGTCTCCAAAGATAATCCATCCAAGGCTTGTTTCTTGTGCACACGGTGAATCTGGAGGACCCTGGATTAAATTGTTCTTCAGAATGCGTGCATATACTTTGACACCCAGCAGCATGTCTATTCGACCTCGTTTATTGTAACCCGGGTCTGCGAGGTTGAGTCCATTAAGATGCTGCCAATGGGCTTGATTAATGGTGAATGTTGTTGACGGAAGTTCAGTTGTCACGCGAGTGGATAAGACATACGTTATTATTTTAAGTTTAAAATCTTCATCCCATCTTGATAAAATCTCACACTCCACCATACTGCCCACAGAAGTTTTCGTTGATCCTACTCCAGTGATAGAACCATTGATATGCTTCTTGCTTAGTTTCATTAACTGAACTGCTCTTTCTGATATAAAATTCCCTTCTGAACCTTGGTCGATTAAGGCACGCAGTATGGTAATTTGCCCCATTTCATCCCTCACTGGAATAAGTGCGGTAGCCAATAAACCATCTGAATTTCTAGTTGCGAAGTGTGTAGCTATAGACATGTTTTCTTCGGGCTCTTCCTTTTGTATTTCATCGTCGATACTCTCCTCCATCTGACTAAGGTGTGATTTAACGTTCTCGGTTTTGGTGAGGTGCAGTAGTGAATGGTGACGCTTGTGGCAGATTTGGCAGGAGGTTGGCAAACGGCATCGGGACACGGAATGACCGCTGAGCAGGCAGTTGTAACATAAATTGTTGTTTTTCACGTAGTCAATTCTTTCACTTACTTCCATATTCGAAAAACCCTTACAATGACTTAATGTGTGATTGTCGTTACACTTGACACATGTTTTACTTGAAGGTGCTGATGTCGTTGCGTGGGAGCCGCTGTGGCTACTGGAAGGCGTTGGTGTCGTTGAATGATAGCTTTTCTGCGTGGTCGGTTTTGAAAATGAAGAAGCAGCCGAAGAGGTATTATTTATAAATTCCAAGGTACGAAATTTGGTTTCAAGAAAGGTTTTCAATTCAGACCACGTCGGTAAGTCATCAGGCGTACCCTTAAACGAGTACTCTTCCCAGTCCTTGTGAGTCTCTGTATCTAGTTTTAACACGGTCAAATGCACTATCATGGGATCCCAGGAATCGACAGAGACCTTGAGATTGGTAAGACTGCTCAAACATTCCGTACTTGTGTCTAAAAGTGTTCTGATTTGGTTAGCAGTTTGCGCGTACATTCTTTTTTGCGAAAACAATCTTTTCATAATAGCATTAACAATTATTCTTTTGTTCCCGTAACGATTCTTCAAGGTTTTCCAAGCCTCCGTGTAGTTAGCGTCCGTTACTTGTATGTTTTTAAGTAAAGCTTGTGCTTCGCCACTAACACTATTTTTCAAAAAATGCAACTTGACGACGTCGGTTAATGAGCTGTTGTTATGTATGAGCGACTCAAAGATGTCTTGAAAAGTTGGCCAATCCTCATAAATGCCACTAAAAACTGGTGGTTGTATGCGAGGTAACTTCACCTTCTCCTCTGATATAGTGACAGATCTGTCACTATTTGTATGATTGCATTGAACACTCGATAATGACGACAACATGTCTTTTATGTCTCCACTTAGGCACAAATATAAGTCTTCATAAACGTAGTAATCTTCATTCACTAAATAAGGTATGTCCATTCTTTTTTCAGTTGGTGTAAACTTTAGAAGATCTTGATGCGCATTTTGAAAGTTATTCCAGTACTCTTCTATGCCTTTCAGCCGTGATTCGAGATAACCTTTTGTTAGTCGTGCTTTAGGGCATTTTTTGAGATTTATTTGTGTTTTTTGTAGTATAGTTGCCGTATCTTGCAATAAACGAATTAATTGTTCCGTATTTGACATTTTGTTTAGCTAATAGTCACGTAAATATCCTTCACTTAATGTCGAAAAAGTTCAACCGTAATTTTATTTCGATGCACTCTAATGTTCCACATAAATATTAAACCTTATAACTTCACAATTCAAACATTGCAATTCCCGTACAAAGGTCACAATTGCGCCGGACTTCTTATCGCTCTGAATGCGGTTCTTTTGTTCTCGGACACCGGCGTGTTCCCAACTTCTTTGTAGCGATCCGGTTCGGTTTGGACCATATGGTGATTGGATTAAGGTTGATTTTAGAAATTGGTTGGATGGGATTTAAACAAATAAGTGTAGCTTCTTCGACAGTTTATTTGCAACTGAGGTTTGACAGAAAGTATCATACATGCATGTGTGCGTGAGTCATACACAAGGATACAATTTAATGAACTGTCTTAACACTAACTTTTAAAAATAACATTAGGTACTTGGTACTTAATATTTTCGTTTAAGATTAAATAACATTTCTGTAGGTATTTTAAATACTTACTAAGTTAGGAGAAGTTATTTAATGAGAGGGTATTAATAAACGTCTCCTAGTTTAGTATTGCCGCTAAGTATTGTTTATCCCTTTCGGTCTTATCAGTATGTATGTATGGGCGAATGGGACACACAATACTTAGCAGCTTGCTCAGTTAGGTGTCGTCTATGAATAAGCGGGTAAGTAGGTATCTTATTTTTAAAAACTGTGTGAATAACATACCTAGGTAAGTCTTCATCTCAAACAAACGATTATAGGCCTGGTTAATAAAATGCTGAATCACGAATCCGAATGAGCAGCTTCTTCCACTCCATTTCACTTTTATTTTCAAACTTCCAATCCGATGAGTCGAGCGATTGAACCTATTACGATTAACTTTACTTACCAGTGAGTGAACAGGAAAATATTCAGCGACGATTAAATATTTCAATATAATTCAGGTACTTGGTAAGGATACTGTAGTCCCTACTACTATGTCAATTAGGTCAATATGATGTTATGACCAGAGATCGGAAAAATGTGCATCATTATTCGCAATAATATCGACACTGGAAATTTCAAATGTCGTAAGGGACAAAGGTCCACTTTTCAGGAGAGCCAAAAAACAAAAACCAAAATTAAAAAAAATCATAACTTGTTAAATATTCATCCGAATTAGATGGTTCTTATATACATAACTACAAAAAAGCTTTATCTTCATTAGATAATTAGGTATATACTTGTAAACTCAATAGTTTCGGAGATAGTGTCCCTTACGCCAGAAATTTACTAGACAGATGTCCCTTACGCCCCCAAAAATTTCTAGTTTTTTTATGGAAATCTGTTACGACAAAAACGAAAACACTACCTCTTTGTCGTAACTGTCAAATAACATGCTACATTACAACTATTTTCTGTTGTAAAGTCATTCTAGTTTCCAGATTAATTGAAGTAAGTAGCGTAAAAATGCAAGAAAATATAAAGTTGTGTACTTACAATTGCATTATTTTCATCAACTAGATCAATTTCACGTGTAATTAATTTATTATATTTTATATAACCCGTTACAATTTATAGGAAATAAAACCAAACATGTTAAGTATGTATATATTTTAGTCAGCTTAGTGTTGTGAAAAGAAGAAAACATATATCTAAAAATTGCTTTGAGAGCAACCTGAGCCCGAAACAAAAATATATTATTAAGAAATAAATTCTGGATAAGTAATCTAACTGCTTCTGCAAAGATCTATGACCCTTTTTGATGATACTCGTGCTATTAAGACGTGCGGTCAAAGGAACTATCGAATCCTTAGGGAACGAACCACTGACTTAAACCTACATTTGTAGCCCAAAAAATGGTTAAGGAGCGCTGAGTTAGTGCAAGCCATTCAAATCGACTGAAAATTATGAAATGTTTCCTACATTATCAAATCGAAATCAAGGCGTCCTCCTTCCGCGCCTGGCAAAATATTTCGGGCAAGCATTGCATTGGGGTTTATACTGAGAAAATGGACTAGTGTCAAGGTACGCTTTATACCAAAAAGCAGGAAAAACGAGTATAGATAATACTCGTTCTAAGTCCTTCAAAACTATTAGTCTAACATCTCTATTTCTTTCACTACTTGGTGGCAAGATCTCTAAGTCTAAATCAACATGTTTACCAAAAACTACCCCAATTGACTTGGTCACAAGGTCCATAAAAGTAAGTAAGTTAGTAGGTAAGTAATTCTTTACTGCACCAGTAAGAAAATAACAGAAAGAAACAAAATAAAAATAAGCTAAGCACACGATACAGGTTACCAAAGCGGCGGTAGAGAATAAGCAATCAGGTCGGTGTGTATTCCTTGATGTCGAAGGTGCTTTCGATAATAAACTCACAGAAACCATCCTTAATGAAATTAAATCAAAGTGATGAAACCACGACTATATGGGTCCGAAGAGTGGTCTCTAACAGAATAGCTACTCCAACCCTCAATATAACTGAGTATGAATTTCACACAACGACAGGGTGTTCTCAGTGCTTGAACAGCCTGCACAAACCAACTTGAAAGCCTGGGCTTTCGGAAATAAAACAAGCACATCGAATGTGGCTTCACCAGACAGTCGAAGTACCTTCAAGATACAAATGGACCAACGACCAGAATGATTGTCGAAAATGGCACCACAGGTACAATTAGGTGAGAGGCCTAAGGTCAGAGTTTGCGTCAGCATCAGCAAAATGGCCTTCATTTTCTAGACAGAAGTCAATATTATGATGATTTCCGCGCATAAATATTACATTATGTGTGGCAATCAATTTGGCCAGAAACCTAAAAACCAATATTATCTATTATCTACATCAACTCAAACAGTCAAGCTGCGATGCTCTCACTAGTCCAGTGCTGCAAGAATAAATTAAACGCCCTTGACTTTAATGAAGTTACACTTAGATTAGATGGGTATTAGGATATTCCAATATTGTTGGAAACGAAACAGATGAGTTTACCGGAAAGAACGGCAACACACGCATTGTCAGCCCAGAGCCTTTCTATGGAATCACCAAACCGAAGCCATATTATCTGCTGAACAAACTAGATATGATAAGATAAGATAAGAGCAATCGCACAGTTAAAGTCCATCAAAGTAACTCTCACTCGTAAGGGTTCAATAACAGAAAACAATAAAGAGCTACTGAGCTCAAAAGTAACAAAGCCTGTGAAGAATCGAGAATCCTAACTATTAACATATGTATAACAATCATGGGTAAGAAACAAGATGCAATATGTAGCTTCTGCTAAAAATCAGAGCAAACTACTTTGCAACGTTGCAACATATTGATTTAAACTATCAATTAATCTACTATGGACCTCATCCTCCTCTGTTTCTGCAGACCACAAATGCATAAAATAAGTATTTACCTAGGCAGACCTTATGATGTACACAAAATTGCAGCCGTCAGAATTTGGAATGTTCTGGTCTCGACAAGAATCAGTAATGACTTATAAAAAGGGCTGCGACAAAATATCATTACTGCACGGCGCGGCGGATATTAGACCAAAACAACAATAATAAAGATGATAATATGGCAGATGTCCGGACCTTATTACTATGACACTTACACTTACACTACACTTTTCAATAGCCTGCTGAGACTGGTTCACGGTTCACGTGTACTACAGAGTAAATTTCTCGAATTGGCAAAAGACAGCTAATTATAAATAAGCCCATGATCCCAGGGAGTTAATAATAAGATTGGGGCAGCTTGTGGCGAGCTGTTCGGCAATAGCGACATCGTCTCAGGCATGTTTTCGTCGGTCGGAGAAGAATCCAAGATGAACTGTAGGACTCGGCTTGCCTTGATTGGCCGTTGGCCGTCCAGAGAGGAATCGTTAGAGCGATGTATATGGTCCAGGGGTGGAAGTGGAGATGTGCGTGAGTTGCTGGTCGATGCAGTATCTATGTGGTAGTAAAAATACTGCTCTGCCCTCACCCCTCTTCCTGAGACGCCCTGGGTCAAGTCGCGCCGGCACTGTTGCAAGTGCTATAAGAAACTAAACAGAATGTTATAACGTACATAAAAAATCTTTCAAGATTTTTAATATCATCTTTTTTGAGGCGTAACTCTCATTCATGTACCGTATTTAATGTAGTAACGTATACTTTATAAAATTAAAATGTGAGTTACGACATCAAACTTTAAAATTATTTTGATTTATGTGTGCATACGATACGGTTTATTAAGAGAATAGAGCCATACTATCTTCGAAATTGTGTTGTAACGCACAAAAGCCTAAAACATTTGTCCCTTACGCCATTGTGAATTCACAGTTTCGTATTTATTTCATCAGATAGAATGTCGTAAAGGCACCTTTTTTTGCTGTAGTAACTAACCACATAGGGATTTATGAATAAGAAGGATATACTACGTTGAAAATGGACACGTTATCCCTTCAAATTAAAAATTTGACCCATACAACATTTTTTTTAAAGCAAAATGAAGTTACGACAAAATAAATTCACTTCATAACTTCTTTATTTGAAGCGATATCAAAAAGTTAATTATACAGATCGATAGAGAATTTTTTTCTGAGTTCTATGCAATTCAAAGTGTACTTACGACAAAATGTCCCTTACGACATTTGAAATTTCCAGTGTCGATATGGACATGACTCTAAAGTTGATGGAATACCTAATTAATCATTTAATCATTCTCAAAAAATTACCTATTTAACACCGGTAACTATGAAAACCTTTTCAAATAGCCACCTTAAAGCTTCAAAATCAAATGTTAAGAAATTATTAATTTAATCAACTTTGGAGTCATGTCCGAATTATTGCGAACAATAACGCACATTTTTACGATCTCTGGTTATGACCTTAGAATTGAGAAACTCGAACATTGGTGTCCTTCAGGTTGATAGGATCGCTTCTTTGTCCATTTGTGTCTCTCAAGAGCCCTTCTCCCTGGAACGAGTGGTCGTTTAGTGTCAAACTATTAAGTACTTAATTCTTAGATCTAATTTCCCTTGATTTTGTGAAAATACATGAAAGTATTAAACTTGTACGGCAACACGGGCAGAAGAGAAACAACATCGTAGGTATTGTTAAATTTTATTTATCCGTTGGGCTACCCACATATGAAATTGGGCAAGAAATATTGCCAAAAATTGAATATAGGTACTAAGTATCTACGTACCTACTAAACTTTAGCATAAGAACACCAAATCAATTAATTATAAAACTTAAATTCCATAGGTACCTATAGGGTAACTTAAGTATACACGGTTCCCAAAAAATATGTTGCCAGGGAGCCTTTAGGAGTCAGAATAAGCCCTCTAGGGGCTTTTGAAAGTTTCAGAAGGGTCGATATTTTTTTATATTGTTCGTACGTTTGTATAGTACTAGATGTTTTCAACCTGTGTTTTCAACTATACTACCTATTTACAAGGTTCTTACTACTATTACTGAACCTTGAACTAATTTTCAAAAACTCACCTAGGGCGTCTATTCCGCGTCCTAAAACCTCACTGGCAACGGGAATGCACTTATTTTTTAGCCACCTTGTAAGCCAAGCCAAACGCAGCCATAAAATTATACCTACTTATTTTACCCACCCACCTCACCCACCTCGGACATAGGTGATCTTGGTCGTTTTTCTTTGGTATATGACATCTAATATTTATAATTTATATAGTATTAAGTAGTGTGACTACTGGAGAAAAATTAAAAGTACAAATCAAAATATTTAGTTAACAAATAATTTGATTTGTGTTTTCACAGTATGTTCAATAGATGGCAGCACCATCTCTCTCTAGCTATTCTAGAAAACTGTAAAGTATTCTAAATAGGAGGTGCAGGCATGTAGTTAGTGCTTGCCCTTAGAGAATGGTCAAAGGCGCCTAGCCTTGTAAGGGATTGCATATACCCGAGAAATTTGACCGGTGGTTGCTAAGACCGAGTGGCCGAGGGGTACAGGCATCAGCCGCGAAAGCTGAGTACGTGGGTTCGATCCCCACCTCGGACATAGGTGATTTTGGTCGTTTTTCTTTGGTATATGACATCTAATATTTATACTTATTTTAATTAGCATTTCTTAAAAAGTTTGTATATTTTAATCACGTCTTCGAAATTGATAAAAATTGGGAAACATGTAGTTGTAGAGTCAATGTTTGTATGAAACATTCCTTTTTGTTATCAAAGACGGATAAGATAGGAATATGGTAACAAATAAGGAAACTTCCACCCAAACTTCCTGGGACATTTCGGGAAATGTGGTGGATCTTGCTCAGCATCATTGACTCTACCATCCCACCAATTTTTATCAATTTCGGAGACGTGATCCAAATGTACAAACTTTTTGAGCATTGCTCTAAAACTATTTTTAACAGACATTTCTCATCTCCGTGAGTCGGCCTCGGACACGATGGACTCCGGTATCTAGGTACCTTTATCGAGTTATCATTTAAAAAAACCGTTTGTTGTGTAAGAGCCCCTTTAAATACATAGGTATCTATATTTTATTCTACGTGTTTGTATTTGTTGTTATGTACCTGGTCCGTACGTGTACAGCATCTGTGAATGTCAACTGTCTATCACGGTTCACGAGATAAAGCCTTATGAGAGACGGACAGACAGACAGAGTAGCCGTTAGTAATAGGGTCCCGTTTTATCCTTCGGGTACGGAATTCTAAAAACAATATCAGATGTAACTATTCTCATGAAAGTTCAACAATTTCGATCATGAGGAATAGCAATGCATATGAAGTCCTTACAACCTTCTTGCCTTGACCCTAGACAATAACGAAGGAATTCAATCCGACAGTATGACAAATCCACGGGTCCGAGGCTCATAGGTACTTGGCCAAGACGCGAGTAAAATCTG